>CM058044.1:20097380-20157664 GCA_030169165.1 Centaurea solstitialis | reverse complement strand
TGGTGGTGGTGGTGGGGGGTTTGAAGAAGGTGGTGGCTGTGGTGGTGTTTTGGTGGTGGGTTTGAAGAAGGTGGTGGTTGTGGTGGTGTTTTGGTGGTGGGTTTGAAGAAGGTGGTGTTTTGGTGGTGGTGGTGGTGGTTACCGGTGGTTCACGGTGGTTTACCTGTTATATCAGGTCATAATGGTACTATATGTACAGTCAAAAAGAGTTTAATGGTCAATTGAGTACAAAAAATAGTTTCATGGTAACATTTGTACAATTGGAACAGTTGGTTACCCTTACAAGTCATAAACCCTTTGTTTTAATTACTGGGCCATTACAAATTGGCCCCCAAATATTTATCTGAACATAGTCTAAAATACCTCTCTAGTCTTGTGTTTGCATGGCTTGAATTGAACCCAATGTGCTTTACAGTACTCACAATGCTTAAGAAAAATCCATGAAAGGTTTCTTCAAGTTTTCAACAAACCCTTTTCACGAAGCAGATTAAGATCCTTTTATGACATATGCCAATCCATAAAAGGCTATGATCTAGTCTTCTCACATGGGTCTCCAACAACCCTGTTCGTTCCAATACTCACTTTGTATCACCATTGTACCTAAAAAAAGGTTTTCTTGACAAATGTCTTTCAATACAACCAAAGAACCACAAACAACCTTCTTTAATCCATCCTATGTAAACTAACTTACACCCACCAAAATCTAACACACCAACATAAGTACGATTATACCACAACTTTGGAACATGTCTCACATCCAATTGATTCGAATATAACCGAGCCAAGCCGTTTTGGAGGAATGGGTATTTCCACCACCCCTTTCTACCATTTATGCTTGCTATAGTTAGTAAACTACTTTGTATTTAGGCACATATGGCAATAGCATCCTGAATCAAATATTCATTTACTAGAAATTTCCTAATAAGAATTAATGAAGTAATACTCGTTGTTCCTTAATTCTTTTGAAATATGACTAGCCTCTTTCTTGTCTTGTGCCTTTCATTTGTTGTTGGTATTATCTTTGTTCCATCCTACTATCCTTGTAGGACTACTCACCTCGTAATACTAAAGCTCGCCACAGTTGAAACACCACCTTTTAACAAGAGGCTAGATTTTGACCTAGACTTTTTTTCTGTTGTCTTTTCCTCTCTCATTACTTCTACCTCTTAAAAAAAACCCTTCATCTATGTTACTCTACTAGCCGTTAGGTCATCGATTGTAGTCTCTTGAAGATCATCCACTAGAACTGATTTTCGAGTCTCAACCATTATAGACTATCATTGCACAGAATTCTCATAAGACTTCATCCATGAAAGTAGTAAAAGTGTTCGATCATCATCTTCTACATTCAAATCAATGTCCTTTATATTTGATATACATCTCCCAAAGTTATTAACATATTGGTGGATTGGTGAACCTTCATATCAAATTTGGAATTCAATTATATGCTATTTGTTAGAGTTTTCGTCATGAAGTTTTCTTCCAACTTTTTTCCACACTGCAACAACCAATTCCTCATTATCAACCAAGAAGAAGCATCTCTTCTAAGGCATAAAATGATCGATGTTCATGCTTTAAGATGTAACTCATTCCAATCCTCGCCGGACATATCTTTGTGCTTATTTTCTTTAACCGCCAAAGCATTGTGCAACTTCTACAAGATTAGCAAATTTTACATTTGCCTTTCTTATGACTCTATCAAACACTTTTAAGTCTACTAATGGTACCACTTAACCACCTCAATTTTAAGCTTTACCACTCAAATATGATATTACCTATGATACCAGTGGTACTCATAATGGACTATGCAACAACTATAAATTAGAGAAAACAATAATTTTAATCAGATTGAACCTTAAATCACTAAGTTAAATCAACACCAAGTAATGACAATTAAACCGGACAACATAAGTACATAATAATTGAGACTACGCAAGAGAGAGATTTACATGATTAAACATAAATGCCTATATCTACACAAGAAGAGAGTTTGTATTGTGTTCAAATAAGTGGACCTCTCTTGAAAAAATATTTCAACCGAGTTCAAATAGAATCTAGAATTCTAGATACAAGGTATATATATGTGTTGGCCCAAAGACTTAAAAATAAGAATGGGTTGTTCACTATTGGGCCAAACATGTCCAACAGACCAACACTTACAAATTACATATGATTAATATTTTCTATTTTAGGATATATAATTACACAAGATATAACATATAACTAATCATAATCAACTGATCTGTCTTCGTTGAATTTTGTTTTATTTGTTGGGCCTTTTTAGATGGCTATTAATAGATAAAGACATGAAGCTTTATTTTGATGTTTGACATTATGATTGTTATTTGGTGGGAATATTTGTTTTTGAGTTTTAAACCTCTTGTGTATTATTATTATTATATTATATCAAATTTAAATAAGATATGTTTAAAAGATATTTGGAGTTATTGTACTTCTAATGATAAATTTAAATATCTATCACAAAATTTTATGTAGTAATTCATAAAAAAACATTTTAGTTTTACGAAAACACCATTCGGTCTTTTATGTGTATTTTTTTATATGTGATAAACATGTTTTCGTATTTTTATGAAAATAAATATGTTTTCGGTTGAATTTTCATCCAGCTCAATATATACATACAAGCCTGATTATGAGAAAAATAACCTTTTCTTATGAAATCATGAGAAAAAACGGAAGTATTCTATATTGTGTCAATATTTTGTCATGAAAACAAAATTAAGATATGTTTTTACATTCATACCATGTGATGTATCATTCCAATATATAACCGAAGATGATATAAAAGTTGCAATATTCATACAGTATAAATGTTTCACTAATTCTTACATTCTCACAAAATTGAAACATATGATGCCAAAAGTTTATAAAAATTGGTGATATATATCTTATTCTCTTTTTATCGTTCTCTCTTGAACCCATTTTTATACATTAATTATCAAAATATGCATATTATATATAATATTAGGTTGATCACCACCTTGATGTTCTAATGTGATTATTATCTAACGGTTAATAACAACTATCTAAAAACCCTCATAAATATGATACCTGGACTTTTATCATGAATTGCATTTTAGAAGGGAATTAATCTAGTGCATCATATTCTAATGTACATCAACTTCTTATCTAGCAATTGATAACCAGATATCATGTTTCTCGTATAAACCTCAAGTATTCACAGACAACCCAAGCCTATCCAAAAATCCTCATAAATATTTATTAATAGAAACATATGATATCTGGACCTTTATGGAAAAAGAAATTAAAAATATTTTGATAAGAAAGGAAAAGGACATTGTGAAGCAAATTGATGTGTTGGGCATATGGGCATGGACCATGGGGGTATGGTTTCTGTTATAAATGTTTTCCTTGTGTTGGGACTTGTCTTGTCCCCTTAGGTTTCTTGCTAATAATGGAACATTGTGTTTTTGTGGAACTTTAATACAAATACATTTGAACCCTTCTAAAATAAACATAATATTTGTCAAGTAAAGTACCATTTCAGTCCTTATGATTTGTTAAGATTTGTGATTTTTGTCTCCGTAATTTAATAATTGCTGTTGATCCAGCTCTCCTAAGACCTGATGAAATGATAATGATCCTGAATCTTTACTTAGTGAATAGGTTTTTACTTCTGTTATAGCTTGAGGAATTATCACTGAGTCTGTTCAGTGTTATTCCATGTTACTTATGCTGTAACTTAATTTTATAGATTTCAGGATCAGGATCAGGAGACTAACGAGTCTGTTCTGCAGTCTACTGATCCTGTCCAACTGAAGTGAAGACCTCCTCCTGAAGACATTAAGATCATACAAAAAGAACCATCAGCGACGTCAAAGAAATAGCTGATGACAGGAACAGCATGCTCGTGATCTGAAGACGGAACTCAGTGATAGCAGTCTGTTCACTATCGTATGACATCCTGAAGATTCATCAGGATACACGTGACCCTGAACGTCCCCAGTTTCAGGACTCTAGTCACTGATCAGTATCCTGATCCTGAAGGATTAGAACAATGTCTTAGTCTAATGCACAAAAGGATTACTCGCCTTTTCTGACACAATAGTACATAAGGGCAGTTACTTTACTGTTCCCTCCGTACTTATCAGACCATAAGGCAACTGTTTACAAACATCCTCTTTTGCACACCATGCAAAGAGTATTTGTTTATAGTAAATAGTACAACAGACCACTCACATTGTGACACGTCACAATAGTAGGTCTGCATGCATTTAATGCATGGAGTATAAATAGGACGTGAAGAGATGTTCTCCATACTTCTTCTTCATCCTAATTCTACTCAAGTCCTTTCTCTCTTATCCCCTCTATCTTCTTTCTTTATTCTCTTCTCACTTAGTGCATAGTGAAAGAACTTAGATTGTTTAGTTTAGACTAATTGTCTTCTCTATTTCCGCAACAATCTGTAAATTCATATTGTTTATAAAACAAGAATTTAAAAGTGAAAAAACTGTGTGATTATATTCAACCCCCCCTTCTATAATCCCAAACACTATCCTTACTTGAAGGTCACCTACTTGGGACCAACAAGTGGTATCAGAGCAGATACAAGCTCTCATTTTCTTCTTAGAAAAATCTTGTGATCCTCTCTCTTCTTATTCTATGGCTCTTCAAGCTAAGGATAACTACTTTGATACCGGCTCTGCTGGAAAGCCTCCTCGGTTTAACAAAGACAACTTCTCTCTTTGGAAAACCAGGATGGAACTTTTCCTCTCTGGTTCTGATCCCCAGATTCCTTATTTTCTGGAAAACGGACCACATGTGCCTACACAAACCGTCCACCCCATTGCTGCTGCTGCTGGTCAACCTGCTGTTCCTGAAAGACAGCTGGTGAAGCCCGTAACTGACTGGAATGATGAAGACAGACGCCTGGTCAACATTGACACCAAGGCTAGGTCTCTCATCGCCATGTCACTCCCTGACGATGTATTCCACTCTGTATGTCACCTTCGCTCTGCTAAGGAGATATGGGACACTCTCTGTGTTCAATATGAAGGTACCGCCGTACTCATGGAATCAAGAAAGATTTTCTTGGTTCGACAGTACGAAAGCTTTATTCATCAGAAGGATGAAACTCTCTCCCAGCTACATCAGAGATTCAACTGTCTTCTGATTGATCTGAAGACCATCGGTACTACCTACTCTAACTCTGAGGTGGTTACCAAGTTCATGGAAGCTCTTCCTGAACATTGGGAAATCTACACCTCCTGCTTAACTATGTCAAAGGACATAAAGACACTCACTCTAAGTGAGTTGTACGGTATTCTTCTGATCCGTGAACAACAGAAGAAACTGAAAAAGAATCTCATAAGAGATTCTAAAGAATCCAAAAGCACATCTGTTGCATTGGTTTCAGATTCAGTTCCTCCTGTTGCTGCCACTTCTTCTTCAGTAACTATTACTGAATTAGAATCTTCTGACTCTGACATGTCAGAAGATCCTGAATTCAATGAGTCTCTTGCTCTTTTAACCAGATCTTTCAAAAAGTTTGCCAAAAGGGAAACTTCCATAAAAAGAAACATCTTTCTATTACTGACAAGCCTAAGTCAGATCCTGTTGACAAGGCTACTGCTATCTGCTACAACTGTCAGGGCAAAGAACACTTTGCTAATGATTGCAGGTACAGAAAAAGTCAGTTTGCTCCCTCCTCTGCTAAATCTTCTTCCAAGAACCCCAAATACCAACGCCTGAAGGAAAAGTACAAAAAGATGAAAACTCAGCGTAAAGGCAAAGGTTTAATCGCAGAAGACTGCGATTGGGATGATGTCTCCTCTGATGACTCGTCTGATGAGGAAGATACTCAAGTGGCACTGATGGCCATTATTGAGGAACCTACCTTAGCTCTCATGGCTAAGATAGAAGAGGTTCCTGAAGAGATTCCTCCTCAGGATCCTGAAGCTTCTTCCTCCACAACTCCTGAAGCTTCCACCTCTGCGACTGATTCTTCCAGTCAGGTACCTATTCCTCTCATCCCTCTTGAAAGCCTAACACAGTTAGACCTGGTCACTCTCGACCTTTACAAAGCCCTTAATGGTAAAACCTCTGCTGAAAAAATGAATATTGATCTTAGAGGACAACTCAAAGAATGTCAAGAAAAATTAAAACAGCTTACCATTGTGGAAGAAAATTATAAGGACCAGGTCTCTGTAAACAAAACTCTGTGTATTGAAAGAGAACTGGCTCTTGCTGCCAAAGAGAAGGCCCTTGCCCAATTAAATGCTGAAAAAGTCACCATCAAAGGATGGAGTGACGCCTCTGAAAAAGTTGATGAAATATTAGCTTCAGGGAGGTCTGATAAAAGCAAGAGAGGTCTTGGATTCTTTCGTGGATACAAGAAAGAAGAAACTAAGTCTGATAGTTCCATGCTCAAATTTGGAAAATTTGTTTCTTCTATTCCTCTTCCTAATGCCTCTGAAAACACCCCTTCTTCTTCTAACACCCACCCTGAAGGTGCTCCTAAGAGCAAAAAGAATACAGTTAAGGATAAATCCAAAACTGAAACACCTTCAAAGACCAAGGGTCCTAAACCCAAGAACAAAGTTCTGGGTGGTGGTCCTTCAGTCTCTGGAACTAAGTCTCTTTCTCAGAGTCCTGCTCCTAGACTGAAGATTGACCTGAAGCAAAAGACTCAGGAGAAGAAACCAATTCCTCCAATGTCCAATGCTAAAGGCATACTTGGTGCAGGTCCTGCTCACCTAAAGTTCAAAAACTTTCTGGACCACACTAAACGCTTTCAATATCGCAAATGCTATCACTGTGGATTAAATGACCATATTGCGAGTAAGTGTCCTGATGCTAACAAAGCTGAAAAATCAGCTAAGGTAAAGAAGATTCCCAAGACTGAGAAATCAGTCAAAGGAAAGAAGGTTGTCAAGACTGTTCCTTCAGTCAAGACTCCAGCCTCCTATACTGATACTTCAGTAAAGGCTGACACTGATTCAACCAGTCCTACTGATACTTCTGGATCCATAGTTCTATGGGTACCAAAGAAAACTTAAACTCTGTATTTTACAGGATAAGGGCATCTGGTACTTGGACAGTGGATGCTCTCGACACATGACTGGTTCTAAATCTGTCCTCACTAACTACCGTGAAGAAAGAGGTCCTGCTGTGACCTTTGGCGGAAACGGTAGAGGCCAAACCCGAGGGTATGGCACTCTGACCAACGGAGTAACAACTTTCAAAAGAGTTGCTTATGTTGAAGGCCTGATGCATAATCTTCTGAGCATCAGTCAACTGTGTGATAAGAATCACAAAGTTTCTTTCTCTAAGAAAAAGTGCAAAGTCAAGAACAGGAAAAAGGAAGTCATTCTCAATGGTGTTAGACATGCAGATATCTACATCATCAATATGAATACTTCCACTGATAACTTCTGTTTCGTATCACGTGCTTCCACTGATATGAATTGGCTCTGGCACAAGCGTCTCTCTCATCTCAACTTCAAGACGCTGAATCAACTCTGCATCAACAACCTGGTCATTGGTCTTCCTGACTTTCGCTATACAAAGGAATCTCTTTGTTCAGCATGTGAGAAAGGAAAACAGACCAGGGCTAGCTTCAAGTCTAAGCAGATCTCCTCCATCAGCTCTCCTCTACAACTTCTCCACATGGATCTCTTTGGACCTGTTAATGTCCAATCCATTGGTGGAAAGAAATATACTCTGGTAATCGTAGATGAATATTCCAGATATACTTGGGTTTTCTTCTTACGTGCCAAGAGTGATGCTCCTGAAGAAATCATCCTGTTCGTCAGGAAGATGGAAAAACTCAACAACCTTACTGTTCGTTCAATAAGAAGTGACCATGGGACTGAGTTCAAAAACAGTACTCTGGAATCTTTCTTTGAACAGAAAGGTATCTCTCAAAACTTCTCCTCTGTGAGAACTCCTCAGCAAAATGGTGTTGCTGAAAGACGAAACAGGACGCTGATCGAAGCTGCGAGATCTATGCTGAGTGAAGCCAACCTTGCCACTCAGTTTTGGGCTGAAGCTGTAAATACTGCTTGTTACACTCAGAACAGATCTCTGATTGTCAAGCGTTTCAGAAGAACAGCTTACGAACTCTTTCGTAACAGGAAACCATCAATCAAACATCTCCATATCTTTGGTTGTGTCTGCTACATCCTGAACAACAAAGATAATCTTGGAAAGTTTGATTCCAAATCTGATGATGGAATTTTCCTCGGATACTCATCCATTTCTAAAACTTACCGTGTGTTCAACAAACGAAGACAAACCATTGAGGAAACGATTCATGTCAAGTTTGATGAATCGGGTCCTACCTTTCCTCACCCAAATGATAACACTGAAATCAATCAGTGGGCTGACTCTTTCTTTCAAGTCCCTGAACCTCCTATTGCTGATCCAATCCTCAGGATCTTCCTGATGGTTTTGAAGAAAATCCTATACCACCTACTGATATAACCACTCCACCTCTCATAAATGCCACCCCTATCTCTCAAATCACACCACCTGAACCTGATCAACCCACTAACAGTGAAGACTTCTCTCAAACCACTGTTAGTGAACCCTCTCCTACAAATCCTCTTCCTGATCCATCATCCAATGAAGCATCTACTTCAGGACAGGTGTATCAACCACCTGCTCTCCGATGGACAAAAGATCATCCCATTGATCAAGTTCTTGGAAACCCTTCTTCTGGTGTGAAAACTAGACGTCAGGCTGGTAACGTCTGTCTTTATGTAAATTTTATCTCTGAAAATGAACCTAAAGAAATAGATGATGCTTTGCGTGATCCTGCCTGGGTCTCAGCCATGCAGGAAGAGCTAGCAGAGTTCATCAGAAACAATGTCTGGCTTCTCGTCCCTAGGCCTCGAAAACGTACAATCATTGGTTCCAAGTGGATTTTTCGAAATAAACTTGATGAGATTGGTACTATCATTCGAAACAAGGCTCGCCTTGTGGCTCAGGGATACAGGCAAGAAGAGGGCATTGATTACGATGAAACTTTTGCTCCTGTTGCTAGGCTCGAAGCAATTCGACTCTTCCTAGCTTTTGCAGCACATATGAACTTCAAAGTTTATCAGATGGACATTAAAAATGCCTTTCTGAATGGAAAACTTAATGAAGAGGTCTATGTGGCTCAGCCTCCTGGCTTTGTAGATCCTAAGTTCCCTGATCATGTCTACAAGTTAAACAAGGCTCTCTATGGGCTAAAACAGGCTCCTCGTGCCTGGTATGATACCCTCTCAACCTTTCTTCTCTCTAAAGGTTTTGTTCGTGGAAAGATTGATAGCACTTTATTTCTGAAGAAATATCCTAAGCATATCCTTCTTGTCCAGATATATGTCGATGACATTATCTTTGGATCCACCAATCCCAAACTCTGAGAAAAGTTTGAGTTGCTCATGAAATCTGAATATAAAATGTCTATGATGGGCGAACTAACATTCTTTTTAGGACTTCAGATCAAGCAATCTGAAAAGGGAATTTTCATCAATCAAGGTAAATACGTACATGAGATGCTGAAGAAATTTGATCTCACATCCTGTACACCGATGAAGACTCCAATGGCTCCTCCTCTGTCTCTTGACAAGGATTCCAAAGGGAAACCTGTTGATGTGACTCTCTATAGAGGAATGATTGGCTCACTGCTGTATCTTACAGCGAGTCGTCCTGATATCATGTATTCTACATGTCTCTGTGCTCGTTATCAGGCTGAACCCAAAGAATCCCATCTGACCGCTGTAAAGCGGATCTTCAGATACCTGAAGGGAACTCCTAACATGGGTCTTTGGTACTCCAAGGACTCAGGGTTCGATCTAACAGCTTATTCTGATAGTGACTTTGCAGGATGTAAGATCGACAGGAAAAGCACTACTGGTGGCTGTCACCTATTAGGTGGCAAGTTGGTGAGTTGGACTAGCAAGAAGCAGAACTCTGTGTCCACATCAACTGCTGAAGCTGAATATGTTGCAGCAGGAATATGTTGTGCTCAGGTCCTGTGGCTGAGAAATCAACTTCAGGACTATGACATACAACTCTCCAAAATTCCTATCTACTGCGACAACACTTCAGCAATAGCCATTGCTAACAATCCTGTCTTACACTCTAAGACAAAGCACATTGAAGTGAGATATCACTTCATCAGGGATCATGTGATGAATGGTGATATTGAACTCCATTTTGTCCCTACTGAATATCAGCTTGCTGACCTCTTTACCAAACCACTGGATGTGACGCGTTTTAATATGCTCCTCAGTGAACTTGGGATGTTAAATCCTGAAGAATAGAAGTTCTCAGGACAAACAGTTGTTAAAGTCCTTGTATTCTTTCAGGACCTCTTTTATTAACAACTTCTGAATAACTCTTCTTCAGAGGATAACTCTGTTCAGTACTTACAAAATCTTTGTTCAATATCCGAATACTGATGATTCTCAGGTAAGTATTTCTTCCCTCTGCTACTGAAACCTTATCGCATTAAATGTGATAAGAGGATTTTCCCAAAACAGTACTTATCTGATAAGTACTCTGATTCCAATAAAACATATCTTTCACCAAAATGGAATCATCCCCTGAAAAGGTGGTTTTTAGTTTTTCAAATAAAACAAACCTTTCATCTGCACTGACACGTAATGGGACGTTTCCTGTTCCCCACTACGTGTGTCAGGCGCGTGAACGCGCGTCGAGCTTCTTTTTCCATCATTACGTTTGAATTTAGCCGCTCTTTTCTCTCTCATCCTTTTTCTCTCTCCTACCACGAGGTATAAAAACCTCATTTGTAATCCTTTTCACTCTTTACGCTCACATAATACTCTCTAAGCATTCAAGCAAGAAAAAGCACGAATCTGCAGTCTCAAGAACACCAAGAACACACACTTACTACTTTTTAACAAGATCAACGTAAGTTTCTTTTGTTCTTTGTTCTTTCCACAATCTAAGTTGGTATTCTTCCTTAAAAACAACTTATTTTGGTAAACGTTTTTCCAAAAACCCTAAGATCACTTCGTTTGATCTTAGTTTTCCCAAAATCTTCTAAGATTTTTTGTTAAAACTGTTTAGCATGATTTTTCTTATTTCTTTTAAGAAACAGTCATAAACTCCTATTTTGATATCTTTTCATCAAAATAGAAGTTCCTTTTAATACCAAAACACATTCCTTTTGTGTATTTTGGTATCTAATCTATTCTAAGTATAAAGGATTTCACCATTTTTATGAACATATTTTGTGTTCATTGAAAAATGAAGAAAAATACATATTTTGGACTCTTAATCATCCATATATGTTATTTTTATGTTTCTAACAGGATGGCTGCTACTACTTCTTCGCTGGACGCTCAACTCTCCTCCGAGGCTACTCCACTACAATCCTCATCTGAAAGCCTGCCGATCGTCATCCCTGCGCATGACGTTCAATTCAAACAGAACAACGTTCTTGCTCTGTTTGACATTCCTGAAGACAAGGAATATCTAATTCCTGCCAAGGACTTCCTGCTACGAAGCCCTCTGAAGACGGCTTTCACCCTGGACCCCAAGCCGAACAAGCCCATGCTACAACAACTGTGGTCTACAGCCATGGTTACCAAGGAGAAGAACTCTAAGGGCGTCCTGCGCGAGGTGATCAAGTTCCAAATCAGGGACAACCTCATTTCCTTCGGTTTCGGAACACTCAGGAACGTGCTTAACTTCCCCAAGAAGAAGCGCTTCCCTCCTGTCCCCACCTCCGACGAGATCGTCGAGTTCCTGGACGCCATCGGCTACAGATGGCCTGTCAACAAGGAAGGCGTCCTGCTACCGAAGACAGGAGCTACTGTCCATAAGTCAGGACTAAACGCCGTGTTCTATTATATATGGAACACGTTTGGCCTGTGCTTATCGGGCAAAACAGGGAGCACGGAGCAGTTCCCGATGGTTATCCAGCAGATGGTCTACTCTGCGATCAAGAATCGCGAGTTCGACTATGCTCGCTCCATCTGGGACGACATGGTGAGGAAGGTCCGAAGCAAGAATCGGGTCGCCAACGTTGCCTTCACAAGGTTCTTCTCGGCCGTCCTGGAGCTGCACATGGGGGAAAACTACCCCAAGGTCGGGAACTCCAACAACTACGCCCTCGGGCCTAGGTTCCTGGACCAGGTTGCTTATCATCCTGAAGACGTCCCTCTCTCCGACGTCCTGATCGTTCCTGAACAAGTTCAGGAACAGGATGCTGATCAAGCCACCTCTCCCACCACAGGTATGTTTTCTATCATCTCTTCCAAACCTCATTCTTCTACTTCTATGCATGCTATGTCAGTAGCTAACCCAATACTGACTTCCCCAGCTGCAACCACAATTTCTGCGCTCCAGAAGCGCCCCCAACCATCCTCTGTCACTCCTCCACCTCCTACAAAACGCGCCAAAGCAAGGGCGCAAAAGAAAAAGACGCAGGCGGCTGGTAAGAAATATTACATTACCCTGCCCAAGCTCTTTAATAAACCATCCCATTTGTCTAAACATTCTTCCACTGCAGATACTTCTACATCTGCCCCTGTTACACAAGAACCTGAGGTGGTTCAACTCGAACCCTCAGAGAATCTGGTGGGTAATCATCCTGATACCCTCCAAGCCTCAGGTAATATTTCTAAGCAATATATTACTGTTCCTTCTTCTATGAAAACTAATGAGTCTTCTAGTGCTCACTTAGTTACTATGTCTACAGGTTCTTTAGGAGCAGGTTCTGAAGGGCACCAAGATGATCCCTTCAACGACTTCATCCTCACGGATGCCGAGCATCAGCTGAACACAGCTGAACTCCGCAGGCAGTCCGCTGAGAGGAACCTGCTTGAGGCCCGCACTGCCCTCCAGCAGAAGGAGGCCGAGCACTCAGCACAGCTTCAGTCCCTACAACAGGAACTTGTTGCTGCCAAAGCTGCTGCAGCTGCTGCTGAAGCCGCCGCCGCCAGTGCCACTGCTGCTGCCGTCGCCGCGACTCCGCCGCCCACGGCCGTCACCCTGACCATCCCTTGTCTGGATAATATCCATGACAAGGTTTCACTGGTTGCCTCCTCCTCCACCAACCTTCAGGCATCTATTGATGACCTGAAGGCCACGGCGTTCCCTGCGCTCTCCACCAACATCATCAACAGCACCAACTCTCTCACCACCTTTCAAACAACGGTGGTTCAGAGATTGGATGCTCAGGAAGATGCTCTCCGAGCCATCCAGGAGCAGGTGCAAGGGCTCTCCTCTGCTGTCAACGCCCTCACCTCTGCTCCTGCGCCGCCTCCATCCTTCACAACGGCGGACAGGGAGGTTTTGCAGTCCCTAATCTCCTCATCATTCATCCAGCGCAAAGTCCTGAGCGACATGGCCTCTCTCCTCCAAAGGAGTGTTACAACAGCTGCCTTGGTACAGGCACCTGCTGAGGGGGAGAGACAGCCCCGAGACCATTCAGCATATTCCCCCTCCACCAACTGGAGAACCACTGAAGACGGGGGGAATAATGAAGACGACGATGATGATGATGAAGATGATGATGATGATAACGACATCTTCGTCGAGAAGGTCCCTACTGCATCTGCGCCCATTCCAGGGCTCGCACAACCTCAGGGGGAGAACCCTGATGCCTCTGGTATGTCTCCACTACCATCCTCTCCCTCTTCCTCTGATAACCAACCTATTTCTACCCTCCTTAAATCTAAACCTACCCCTGAAACCATCACCCTAGACTCCTCACCTGAAGACTCCCCTCCTAATAACCTTCAAATGGTTATCTACCAACCTCCCAAACTACCTTCTCCTGAACCAACTCCTGAACTCACCTCTGCCCCTGAACCTGAACCCTTTAACCAAGCCGATCCTGAAACTCACGATGTCAACTTTGGCTCTGTCACTGGTGACATTATTCGCCTAATGGAGAATAGTCCCAATGAGCAGACCAGAGCTGAACTAGCTAAAATGACCTTCAGGATCACACCCCTTAACCAAGAAACCATTTCTACCCGTCCTACAACCCGTTTCAACCAAGAAGCCTCTTCATCCCGAACCCCTGAAATCCGAGCCACCCCTGAAACCATATACCTCTCATCAGATGATGAATTCATCTCTGATGACTTCTCTACCCCTGCTTCTTCACCCAGATCACCTCCCTCAAACTCTCCTAGATCTGAAGGTGAAAACTACCCTGACAGTTCCTTTGCCATTGACAGGGATGGGCGCTTAGACGCCGTGATAGAGCGACTCGAGAGTACAAGAGTAAAAATCCCTCTTCGTACCTCTTGTGACTCCGAGTTCGCCTATCTCTCGCAGGAGGAGTACAACGAGGCTGTACAGGCTCAACTAGAGCATAATAAGAAGCAGAAGGAAGCTTTCCTCTCTGCTCAAGCCGCTCGAAGGCTTGCATCGGATTTTGTAGATGAAGATGCTGAAATAAGTGCGGATCCTATTCTTGCACAGAAGGCTGTTCTGAAGGTCTTCAACAAAAATGCAGAGATACAGACTGGAGAAGTGAATGCTGAGCTTGACTGGTGCAGAGATCGGTTACACCTCCGAAAGCATGGTGCTGCCATCTCAGGTATCCATCTTCGCCGATCAAGAGGCAAGAAAGGTAATCCTGGTAAAACCTGGATCACAGTCAAACGCTCTGGAGTAAAGGACGTAGAGCACACTCTGGACAAGTTAGATCGCTACAACTTGTCAGAGTGGAACGAAATCAGATCCCTGCTTCCCAAAGCCAACAAGAACTATCGGGCTGAAGTAGAAGAAGTCATTGAAGGACTTATTGCTCGCATCAGAAGGACAACTGAAATACCTGATGACCTACTCCAACACTCTCCACTCCTATCTCAGCAGCCTGTTCGAAGATCTGCAGGCACCTCTACAAGAAGACCAACTCCCTGTCTTCCCAGAATGGTTGTTAAACCTCTGGACCTCTCGATGCTTGATCTTTCATTCCCTCCTGGAATCTCTCTATCTGAAGGACAAGTAATCAGAGAACCTGTTCATGGCATATGTGTTAGCAATAACTCAATTCTACGCTTTCAACGCTTCAGTGAGCTACACATAGCGCCCTATGAACATCTTTTGACAGTTCTCTTCACTGCACAACAAGATAAGAAAAATCCAGACAACAAAGAGATCATCCACACTGTCAGAGCTATACTTGATCACAGACTTGCCTTCAGCGAAACTCCTGTTCCTGTTTGTGTCAAGACTGAATACATTAGCGAAGAATCTGATAGTTAGTTGTCTTGTAATTTTTTCTTTCAGTACTTCTATCATGTACTATTGTATTTTCCTTACTCTTGTAATATTTTAATAAGATTAATGAGAATGCAATTCAGTGCATTGTACTTCATTCCATCATAGTACTGAAAAAGATCCCTCAAAACAGTAAATGGGACATGTACCTTTATGAGTTCTATTTCCTACTGTTTAGTTCTAGACTTAGATTTATTTCTAACTTTTCTAGATTAAGACAATTACTCTGTTGTCTTATCATTATCATTTAGGGGGAGATTGTTGATCCAGCTCTCCTAAGACCTGATGAAATGATAATGATCCTGAATCTTTACTTAGTGAATAGGTTTTTACTTCTGTTATAGCTTGAGGAATTATCACTGAGTCTGTTCAGTGTTATTCCATGTTACTTATGCTGTAACTTAATTTTATAGATTTCAGGATCAGGATCAGGAGACTAACGAGTCTGTTCTGCAGTCTACTGATCCTGTCCAACTGAAGTGAAGACCTCCTCCTGAAGACATTAAGATCATACAAAAAGAACCATCAGCGACGTCAAAGAAATAGCTGATGACAGGAACAGCATGCTCGTGATCTGAAGACGGAACTCAGTGATAGCAGTCTGTTCACTATCGTATGACATCCTGAAGATTCATCAGGATACACGTGACCCTGAACGTCCCCAGTTTCAGGACTCTAGTCACTGATCAGTATCCTGATCCTGAAGGATTAGAACAATGTCTTAGTCTAATGCACAAAAGGATTACTCGCCTTTTCTGACACAATAGTACATAAGGGCAGTTACTTTACTGTTCCCTCCGTACTTATCAGACCATAAGGCAACTGTTTACAAACATCCTCTTTTGCACACCATGCAAAGAGTATTTGTTTATAGTAAATAGTACAACAGACCACTCACATTGTGACACGTCACAATAGTAGGTCTGCATGCATTTAATGCATGGAGTATAAATAGGACGTGAAGAGATGTTCTCCATACTTCTTCTTCATCCTAATTCTACTCAAGTCCTTTCTCTCTTATCCCCTCTATCTTCTTTCTTTATTCTCTTCTCACTTAGTGCATAGTGAAAGAACTTAGATTGTTTAGTTTAGACTAATTGTCTTCTCTATTTCCGCAACAATCTGTAAATTCATATTGTTTATAAAACAAGAATTTAAAAGTGAAAAAACTGTGTGATTATATTCAACCCCCCCCTTCTATAATCCCAAACACTATCCTTACTTGAAGGTCACCTACTTGGGACCAACAATTGCTTTTTCCGTTTCCCAAGGATTACTTTCTATATTTAAATATAAAGGAGCAAAATAGTAAAGAATTGTAAATTACAAGAACAAAAACAACAATAAATTGTAAATCTTAAGGATTAGAGTAGTAATGATTTACAAATCATAGAGACAAACACTATAATTTATAAATAATATGGACGAAAATCAAAACTTCTATCAAACCATAAAGATGAAAATCGTAATTTACTCTATGAAATAAGTAACATAATCTTTCGTTCAAATTTTACATCCAAAATTAAATATCATTTTAGATTAAACAACATAGAGTTTGTTCAATTTTTAAGATACGTGAATATGCAATACAGATAATGACGGTAAAGAAACGTTATATAAGCAATAAATTTACATTAGTTCTAAAATGTATTTTGTTTTGAGATGATAATATGTACACTGCACCATAGGTCGGGGTGAGCAAAACCCGACCGCCCCGAACAACCCGACTAAACCCGAACTGAAAAAACACAAAAAAAAACCAACCTGAGAAATCCGAGAAACAAAGTCCGATACTGAAATTTTTAATAGGTTAAATCGGTTCGGTTTAGGTATCCATAACAGAACCCGGTCCGATTTGAACACCCAAAAAGCTAATGTAACCTTTCTCTATATTATATATCGATGGAATTCCTCTCCTTTTCCTCTTTAAAAACAATGTGGGACAAATTTAAGAAGGATTTCCTTCTCTAAACTCAACAAAATGTTCGGTAATATGATTATATGGACCATAGGTGAGTTTGTTTTCAAAAATTTATAATTTTCATCTAGGTGTTAAACTATAATTTTAAAAATGATGTTAAAAAATATATTATATGATAGTTTAGGTTTTTGTTTAAATATTTTCAAACATATTGATATGAAAAAAAACATTGGCCATTTTCTTCAAAAAAAAAAAAGAAAGAAAAAAACATTGGCCATTATTTTGGATTTAATAATTTAATTTGACTATTCTTTTATGTTTTGTCAACATGCCATGTTGTTGTTGGAAGCATAGTCCATAGCTGATAGCCCCCACATTTTATTATTGACTTTCATGTTTTAAAGTGGAAATTTTTATTATTTCATGAAACTAAAGCTTTCAGTTTGATCATACATTATTACTTTTATATATGGGTCTGAAATATATCTTTTAAGCCAAACAAATGTTATTAAGACAAGAAAGAAAGTACAAATCTTATATACAGGTCTGAAAAAATATATTTTATAAGAAAAGGTTTTATCTGATTACTTCTTCAAAATGTATCCAACTATCCCTAACATACTATTGTATGTATCCACCTAAAAAAATTATTTTTGTATATATCAAACTTTATTTTTTAGTTTATTGTGTGTATGTTTGATACACACAATAGTATATTGGGGAATAGTTGGATACACATAATAGACTCAAAAATACACATAATTGACTCAAAAATAAAGTTTGATATATCCAAAAGAAATTTTTTTAGGTTGATACACACAATAGTATATTGGGGATAGTTGAATACATTTTGAAGAAGTAACCCCTATCTGATAATATTGGACACACTATATATGTAGGTTTAATTGATCAAATTTAGATATATACATATTGTTTTTTCATTTATAACCAAATACTTGTAATGTCTTTTAATAAAACAAAAGACCAAAACATGTGATAAATATTTTATTATAACTGTTAAGAAATAAAAGAAATAAACGTGGTATCTTTTTTAGGACAAATTATTAAAATATATGTTTTTACTTTTTAGGATAATCGAGATACAATAATTCATCAAAATTGTTTATTTTTGGACCTACAAAATTATAGGAAAACCATATTTGGTTGTGCCAAACTGCCAATGGCCCAAAATAGAAACCATATATATCTTAAGAGAAGTCCATGATCTACTATCAATACTCAATCATTGACATTAACAATAGCAAAATTAAAAAATTACTTATGATCAATCCAATAAAACCATATTTGGTTCTTAACTTTTATTTCTAGTTGTATTGGTCATTTTAGGTTAATGATAAATGAACATAAAAAAAAAAAAACTATTTGTACGACATTTGTGTCTAACAACCATTCAAATTTCAGTGATTAAGACATACATAAATTTTATCTTAGTTGCTCTTATGCTAAAAACCTATTACCATATCGACCCACCAAGTAACCAAAAGTCACTCCAAAAACAAATGAATATAATTTTAACATCTCTCAAAACAACAAATTAGCCTAATAGCCTCAAAATCAACTTAACATGGTGAAAATTATCTACATATTTGAACTTATAAGGATTACACAAGTATAATTTATATACATGTGAGACAAATTGTTATAGTAATGCTTACATACAATCGTACATCCCCTGGCTAGCCTTAGCGGCTGAGTGAGACAAAAGAGTGCATCTAATGTTCTTTTTTTTTTTTTGAATGACATCTAATGTTCTTAAATACGGGTTTTGTATGGTGTTGATTGAATTGCCTACAATCAATAATCGTAAATAATTACAAAAAACTATGTAATGGTATATTAAAACTATCTATATAATTACAAAAAACTATCAAAACTATTTTGAATTTTATGTTGATTTTTATAGAAAAAATAATAAAAAAAAGTATTCTTAAAATATTTTTCTATTTGAAATATTTGAAGGGTATATCAAAGTGTACAAGATTGAACCAGGGGTATAGTACAACCAACTAACCAAGTCCCATCTGTTGCATAACGTCTCAAAGAGATATAGGTAGATTGTGGGGCATGGATGTCAATATCCCACCTAATAAAAAATTTTGACTTCAAGAAGAATGAATTTTATCTTTAAATAACAGTTATCTGAATGTTAATTATTTCACCAATAAATTTTTTAGGTTTAATTTTGTTTAATTTTATTTATTTATTTGTAAGTCGCATTAATTCGGTATGAAAGGACATTTTATTATGATTTAAATAAGAATGGTGATGGACTCAAAATCTTTATATTTAGTAAGTTAAAGATTATATATAGCGAATAAATTTATGTTTGGTTTGAAGAATAATTTTTGAATGAATGAAATTAGTTAAAAAAATTAAATTCTCAAAATAATTAAAATAGAATGTCATCAAGTTTGACCAGTTGTTTGGCAAGAAGTGAAATGTAATGAGTCTAATTAATTGAAATTTGTTTGTTTGATTTGCAAACGAATTCGATTGGAACAATGAAAAACGTAGGATGCATTTTTGTTGGCTAAAGATGGGTAAAAAGCAATTTATGGGTCTGGAGATCATGTAAGAGACCCACAAACATAGTGAATTGCATTCGAAACATTTAAAAGCGGTCCAATATCAACAAAAGATCTATGCCAATAAAAAGAGAAGACCGATTGAATATCAAGTAGGACAACTTCTGATGTTGAAAGTGTCTCGTTGGAAAATTATAGTAAGGTTCAGAAAGCATGAAAAGCTAACTCTCCATTTTATCCTTGGACCGTTCACCATTTCAAGCTAGGTCGGGCTCCAAGCCTATGGATTAGAGTTACCACTAGAGATGATGAAAATTCACAACACCTTTCACATTTGTTACTTGCGAAAGAAGAAAGCATGATATCACTATCAGAGACCTAGGTGGGCATGAATAACTCAATGTCATTTTGGAAAGAAAGTCTAAAAAGCTTCACCATAAAGATATCTTGATGATTAAGATGCATTAGTAGAAATATCGCGACTCCAGTGTCACGTGGGAAACCAACGAGGATATGAAGAAGCGATCCCCTAATTTATTTTATTAACATCAAGATTTCGATGACAAAATGTTCTCCATGAAAGGATGGTAGCATCAATAAATTTTGTATACTATGAGACCATTTGGTCCATTTTGGGTGGAGTTATATAAACTTAATGTTATTGTGTTATTGAACCTTCTCATGGTTTAAAGTTTGAAAATGGGAGATGGCATACCTTAATCAATGCCTTTTCCCTCCTCCATTCTCCACTCCCTTGATGGTTAGAACTACTCCTTTTTGTTGCTCCGTAGTGATACGGACTCGTCAGTGCCTGCATTCAACCCCAGTTCATGTTCACCTCGGATAATCGTGTTGGCTTAATTGTGACTTCGTACATTCGTGTCGGTTGGGTAATAGTCGTTCATTACAATATTTACATATCTTATATTTTAACAACTATAAAATAAGTTATAATATCGAATACTAATATCAAATACAGACAGTATATCTATAGATGGCAAAGGGATGGGCAATAATGGAGATACGAATTTCCATCCCTATCCCCATCCTTACTGGCAAACGAGGATCTTTTCTTGTTTACAAAGTTTTTTATATGTACACA
This sequence comes from Centaurea solstitialis, assembly GCA_030169165.1. NCBI lineage: Eukaryota > Viridiplantae > Streptophyta > Magnoliopsida > Asterales > Asteraceae > Centaurea > Centaurea solstitialis. Next base: position 20,136,855 of record CM058044.1, on the reverse strand, counting down.
CACACATTTTTCACATTTAAACGACATATAATGCTAAATCACCAAAATTTTGATTGTTATGTTTGTATTAGGCCATGCGTAGCGGTAACTTGTTGGCTGGCGAGTTGAAGCCGGCAGGTTGGGAGGCTTCAGCGGGTATCACTACGCCCTCCAACAGCTTTAGTGGGTTTGAAGGAGGGCGGTTTACCCACGCCGCTCACAACGACTTGTGTTGTGTGCGTGGTGCGTGTGGTGTGTGTTTAATTAAACGAGAGGGTTGTGAAGGTTCGTGTACTAATTAGAAAGAGTTCTAGAGGATTAATAGGAGGAGGGTTGGAGAAAAACTAATGTGACAGCTGATGTAGCAGTGGGGTTGTTAGGAAATAATCTGTTGCATTACCACTGCTGGAGATATAAGGATTAACACTGCTGACTTTGGAGTTGTTACCACTGCTAGTTATATGAAGGTTACCATTGCCAGTATGTGAGGATTCAATGAAGATCAACTTACCACTGCTCTTGAAGATTACCACTACTTGAACAAAGTTACCACTGCTTTTGTTCTTACCACTGCTGATAAGATGAAGATAAGGAAAGTATTGCGATGATTTGAAGATATAGACAAGATACGATCTGCTTGGAGATATTTTAGAGATTATCTTGTAAATCTAGTTTCCTTATTGTTATCTTGTAATTCGTATATATAGCTGATAGGTTTTTCATTGTTAGATACGAGTTTCATAGCTTTTGTTTAGAATTAAGTGCCCCAAGATTGTTCTTGTAATCCCTGCAATAGAGAAGTGTTGCACGTCTGTTTGAGTCTGTTCAAACAGATTGGGGCTTGAGTTTGTAATCATTAAGCTGTTGAATTCAATACACATACAGTTTGTTCTCAATCCATTGTTTTCATTATATAATCAAAGTGTTATTCCGCAAACTTCTTTGATTAAGTTTTCTGATCTTGATCATTGATCCTGTCAAGTGGTATCAGAGCTAGTTTATTACAGAAAACTAATTCACAATGGATACTCAAGAAACAGTTTTGGTCTCAAAAGTTCCCATGTTGAAACCCAATGAATTTGACATGTGGAAAATCAGGATCCGTCAATACATGCTTCTCACAGACTATGGTATGTGGGAAGTTGTTGAAAACGGACCTGGTGTTGATGAAGCTGTTGCTGAAGGAGGTGCTAGGCCCCCACTCAGATCTGATGCTGACAGAAAAAGAAGGCAGACTGAGATGAAAGCCTTGAGTACTTTGTTGTTGGCCATTTCCAATGAATATCAACATCAATTCAGTACCTATACAGATGCAAAGTCTCTCTCTGGACTGCTCTAGAAAAGAGGTTCTCTGGAACCAAGAGCACAAAGAGGAACCAAAAGGCTATACTGAAGCAGCAGTATGAGAATTTCACATCCCTGAAGAATGAATCTATGACTCAGACTTTTGATAGATTCAACAAGCTGATTGGAGAGCTGGCAACTGTGGATGTGAAGATGGATAAAGATGATGTGAATAGAAAATTCCTCAGATCTCTTGGAGAGGAATGGACTATTTACACAGTCTCATTCAGGCAGGGTGATGACTTGGAAGACAAGGAACTTGAAGATCTTTACAATGATCTAAGGATCTTTGAAGCAGAAGTGGAAAAGAAGAAGAGACCCATTGGATACACTCATAATACTGCTCTTCTTTCTGAAAACCCTAATTCTTTCAATACCACTGCTTTTACTAATACAACTGCTGCCTATAACACCACTGCTAATGAAACTGTCTCTAATGTAAATTCTTGTTCATCTCAGGAAACCAATGAGGATACAGTTCTTGAAGCCTTCTTAGCAAGTCATGTCAAGTCATCATTGATCAATGATGACTTGGACCAAATTAATGCAGATGATCTTGAAGAGATGGATATTAAATGGCAGATGGCCATGCTCACTCTGAGGATGAAGAGGTTTATCAGAAGAACAGGAAGAAACAACTTTGATCTCAAGAGAGGAGATAAAGCTGGTTTTGATAAAACCAAGGTGAGATGCTACAAGTGCAATGAACCAGGGCACTTTGCCAGAGAATGCAAAGGAGTAGCCACCAACAATCAGACCAATGGAGGAGGATCTGCACAAGCTCCTAGATTCAATAACAGGGGAAGCAACTCAAACCCTAGTTCTTCTCAAGCATTGGTGTCCCAAGAGGGACAAGGATTTGATTGGAGTGATCATACTGAAGAAGCAGTTCAGAATCAAGCCCTCATGGCTGAAATCAAAGAGACTGATGTTCCCACTGAGGTATCTTCTAAACTCTGTTATGATTCATGTTTAGAAACTGTGAAAAAATATAGGGATCACAATCAGACCATGAGTGATAGTATCAAGAAGATGGAGAGAGAGAGAGAAGAGAGTATGTTAAGATCATAGACAACCTGGAGGATCAAATAAAGGCCTACAAAGCTAATGAACTTCAGTTTGAATATGATCATAACTACTGGAAGTGGGAAAAGAAAGAGCTTGAGAGAAAACTATCCAAAGAAAAGGAGGAAGTAGAGAGTGCTAGGAAGGAATTGTCCAAAGCCAAGGAAGACCTAGATAAATTTTCAAAGTCCTCTAAGGCTTTAGAATCCATTATAAGAGCACAAGTGACTGATGACCTGAAGAGAGGAATAGGTTACAATAGTACCCCTCCTCCTTACAATCAAATTATATTCCTCCTACAACTGACCTTCTTGAAAGAATGGACAGAAGAGAGATGAAAGAAGGACTAGATAGTGTAGATCCAGTTGACTCAGAGGAGGAAACAGATAGGAAAAGCACTGATGAGACCATTCCTGATGACAACCATCTTCTCACCAATGAGAAAGGTGGTATGCCATTCATCCCTAGCAAAAAGGTAGAGACCACAAGGAAAGATAAGGGGAAATCTGTCATGCCATCAGAAACTAAAGGGAAAAAGACTGAGACAACCAGGGAAGAGAATAGGAAGAACCACTACACTCAGAAGACTGTAGTTGAACCTGGTACTTATTCACAGTCTCAAAACAAGAATCATCCTAGAGGGAATAAAAGGAACTGGAACAACCAATGGGCTCAATGTCATGGTGCTGATCTGAATAAGATTAACAGACCAAAACCATGTTTTATCTGTTGTAAGACAAATCATCTAGCAAGAGACTGTTATTTCAATCCTTTCAATCAAAGAAACAGATATCAAGCTAGAAGATTTGTCCATACAAACAAAAGGGTTGTTCCTAAACAAAACAGATCTAGTCAACCTACAAGAAAAGTTCAAAAGAAAAAGGTTGAAAAGAAGTCTGTTAAGTTGGTTACTAAATGGGTACCAAAAGCTTCACTTGATACTACTGCTACTACAAGCAGTGGTAACAACAGTGTTACTTCTGAAAGCAGTGGTAACAGCATTCATAGTGTGGAGGTTGACTCTGCTGCTAGCAATATCAGCAGTGATAACACAAACACTACTACATCTCAAGTTAACACTGCTGTTGAGAACAGCAGTGGAAACTCAACCAATATTACCACTGCCAAGTCTTTGAGAAAACCCATTGTAACCAAATATTCCAGTCATGAGATCCCTTACAAGGATTATCTTTTAAAGCTTAACAGATTGACAGAGGTCAATTATGTTAATGAAAAGGGAGAACCCAAGACCATATTGGCTTGGGTTCCCTCAAGACACTAACTGTTTTATTTGATGTGCAGAGCAACCAAGGAAGAAGGAGCAGTCTTTGGCATGTAGATAGTGGTTGCTCTAGGCACATGACAGGTATCATGTCTCTACTTGAAGACTTTAAAAGGTTTGAAGGTGGACATGTTTCCTTTGGGGATAATCCACATGGAGGTAAGATAAGTGGCAACGGTAAGGTTTCAAAAGGTAAGATGACCTTTGATGATGTCTATTTTGTAGAGCAATTAAGGTATAATTTACTTAGTGTTTCTCAAGTTTGTGACAAGAAGTTTGGTGTATTTTTCACTGATACTGAATGTCTCATTCTTGCTCCTGGCTACAAGATAGATGAGAGTAAAGTGATGTTAAGAACACCTAGGAAGGATAATGTATACTGTTTGGACATTGAAGATGCTTCATCCTCATCCTTAAACTGTTTATTTTCAAAAGCATCTGTGAGTGAATCATCACTGTGGCATAGGAGGATGTGCCACATGAATTTCAAAAACATGAACTTACTTGTCAAAAATAACCTTGTAAGAGGTTTGCCTGCCAAGGAATTTTCAAGTGATGATCATTGTGTAGCATGTCTCAAAGGCAAGCAACACAAAAACTCACACAAGTCCAAAGAAGTAAACACTATCTCATCACCTTTACAGTTATTGCATATGGATCTTTTTGGTCCTACCAATGTGATGAGTATAGGCAAGAAATCCTATTGTCTGGTTATAGTTGATGATTACTCTAGGTTTACTTGGGTTTACTTTCTGAGAACAAAGGATGAGACAAGTGGACTGATCAAACCCTTTGTGACCAGAGTGGAAAACAAGACAAACCTTAGAGTAAAAGTCATTAGATCAGATAATGGCACTGAATTCAAGAATGCTGACTTGAATAGCTTTTGTGAGGAAAAAGGTATTAAGAGACAATACAGTGCTCCTAGAACTCCTCAACAGAATGGTGTTGCTGAGAGGAGAAATAGGACACTAATTGAGGCTGCAAGAACTATGTTGGCTGATTCTAAACTTCCAATCACTTTCTGGGAGAAGCAGTTAACACTGCCTGCTATGTCCAAAACAGAGTTCTAATAGTCAAATCAAAAGGCAAGACACCCTATGAACTTTTTGAGAAAAGAAAACCCTACATAGGATTCTTACAACCATTTGGGTGTCCTTGCACAATTCTTGATACCAAAACTCACTTAGGCAAATTTGAGAGCAAATCTGATGATGGATTTTTTGTGGGATATTCTTCTCAGAGTAAAGCACTTAGAGTTTTTAATAGTTCTACAAGGATCATAGAAGAAAGTGACAATGTCAAATGCAATGAGAACACTCCTAACATACCTGAAAGTGGTCCCAATTGGCTATTTGATATTGATTCACTAACTAACTCTTTGAATATGAGCTACTCAGTGAATGCAGATTCAGGTACAGAGCAAGCACAGGAAACAAGTCCTACATTTGTCATGTTCCCCATGCCTCTTGTTGATTCAAATGATGCATGTACCACTGATGACAAGAGTGATGATCAAACAGAATCTGGATCTGCTGAAAAGACTGATGATCAATCAATTGATGAATCCTCACCCTCTCAGAATCTAGAAGACATGCCTACTTTAGAAGAGGGACCTCAATGGGATCAAGAACCAGAAGCGAATGATTCAAATCTAGGGGTGGATTTAACTGAAGAACCCCTGCATCTCACAAGAACACAGAAAAATCATCCACCTACTCTGGTAATAGGAGACATTCAGTCTCCTATGATTACAAGGAAGCAGAGCAAGTCCCTTTCCAATCCACACTTGAGCATGATTTCTGTTTTTTTTTCACAAACAGAACCCAAGAAGGCATATGATGCAATGAAGGATCCAAGTTGGATTGAGGCCATGCAAGAGGAACTGCTGCAGTTTGTCCTACAACATGTGTGGGATCTGGTGGATCTACCAAGAGGACACAGAGTCATTGGTACAAAGTGGATCTTCAGGAATAAGACAGATGAGAGAGGCATTGTTGTCAAGAACAAGGCCAGATTGGTAGCCCAGGGGTATACTCAAGAAGAAGGGATAGACTATGATGATGTATTTGCACCTGTTGCCAGAATTGAAGCCATCAGGCTATTCTTGGCCTTTGCATCTTACAAAGGATTCAAAGTCTATCAGATGGATGTTAAGAGTGCCTTCCTCTATGGCACTATAGATGAAGAAGTCTATGTCAGTCAACCACCAGGGTTTGAAGACCCCAAATATCCAGACAAGGTGTACAAGTTGAGGAAAGCATTGTATGGTCTTCATCAAGCACCTAGGGCTTGGTATGATACCTTGTCCTCAATTTGTTGGAAAACAAATTTGAGAGAGGTGTTATTGATAAGACCCTGTTCATCAAGAGAACTAAGACTGATATGCTTCTGGTGCAGATCTATGTTGATGATATCATCTTTGGATCTACAAAGGATGATATGTGCAAAGAGTTTGAGGAACTAATGCATAAGAAATTCAAGATGAGTTCTATGGGAGAACTAACTTTCTTTCTTGGTTTGCAGGTCAAGCAGAAAGCAGATGGGATATTTATCAATCAATCCAAATATGTGGCTTCCATGCTTCAAAAGTTTGGAATGAATGATGCAAAACCTGCCAGCACACCAATGGAGACACACAAACACCTCACTGCTGATGTTGAGGGGGAGGAAGTTGATGTTCATCATTACAGATCCATGATTGGATCATTGATGTATCTTACAGCTTCTAGACCTGATATTATGTTTGCTGTTTGTGTTTGTGCCAGGTTTCAGGTTAGGCCCAAGGAGTCCCACTTGCATGCAGTCAAAAGGATATTCAAATACCTGAAGGGACAACCAAGATTGGGACTGTGGTATCCCAATGATTCATCTTTTGACTTAGTGGCATATACTGATAGTGATTATGGAGGAGCTAACCTAGATAGAAAGTCTACATCAGGAGGATGTCAATTTTTGGGAGGAAGATTGGTTTCATGGCAATGCAAGAAACAGACCACTGTTTCACAATCCACAACAGAGGCTGAATACATAGCTGCATCTCAATGCTGCTCACAAGTTCTATGGATTCAGAATCAGATGCAAGACTATGGTCTTTCCTTTTTGCAGACACCAATCTATATTGACAATAATAGTGCCCTTAGCATTGTTAACAATCCAGTCAAGCATTCCAAAACCAAACATATAGAGATCAAGTACCATTTTATTAGAGACTGTAATGAAAAGAAAATAATTCAAGTTCTGAAAGTCCACACTGATGATCAATATGCAGACCTGTTCACAAAAGCCTTTGATGTAGGCAGGTTTACATTTTTGGTCACAAGTGTTGGAATGATGAATTCTGAATAACATTTTTCTTTATTACACCTTTTGTACTTTCTCTGTATACTTTCTTCCTTTTTGTTTTTATTGGTTTGTTACTAAGTGTGTGCATGTTGCAGGTACATGGTGAAGTTCTTGGTTTGATCGTTCGATGGAAGAGGATGTTACCACTGCTTAGTTGGAAACCCTTATACGTGCAGTGTCAATAATCCGAAATATGATTTTTATATCTAAGTCTTTACCACTGCTAGTATTGTGTGTTACCACTGCTAGCACTTTCGCACAATACCACTGCTAGCACATTTGCACAATACCACTGCTAGCACATTCGCACAATACCACTGCTAGCACATTCGCACATTACCCCTGCTCGCACATTAACACTGCTTGTGCATTCGCCTTTTACCACTGCTCTCACGAATCGCAAGTTACCACTGTGCTTAATTTTTTTCCACCGCTGGTGTTCTTTTTACCACTGAGAGAGTAATTACCACTGCTTTTAAACATACACGGGTTTTTACCACTGCGTGCCACATGTTACCACTGCTTTTGATTAAGCGCATGTACTTACCTCTGCTTCAGTATTTTACCACTGCTTTTAAATAGACACGCATAATTACCCCTGCTTGTGATTTTTACCACTGCTTTTAACGAATACCTTTGAATGCAATTTTACCACTGTTACATGTGTTCGTTACCCCTGCTTATGGTAGTTAACCCTGCTCATCAGTTCACTATAAAAGCCCTAATTTGACCGCCTTTTTCACAAACGGCTATTCTACACTACTTTTTCTCTAAAAACGATTGCGATTCTGCATCTGCTCTTCATCTGAGTTTTTGAACTTTCATTCGTATACTGATTTTCGTCTGATTCTAGGGTTTTATTTGCGACATTGTTAATGGATTCTCTGTGTTTCATCAAGGATCACAATAAGGTGGGATATTTCAAGAAGGATGCCAATTCTGAAGGGTTTAATGATATTCTTGACTTCTTGGCATCCTCACACATTGCCTATGCTGCGACCATAAATCCAATCATCTACATTCAACACATGAATGATTTCTGGTCGAATGCTGTGATTCAAGAAGATGCTGGAGTCAAAACCATACAGACCACCATCTGTGGTCAAGCACTAACCCTAACCCCTGCGAAGATCAGATTTCATCTTCAACTTCAAGACGAAGGAGGTATTACTATGCTTACACCCTCTGTTATCATGAATGCTTTTCAAAGAATGGGGTATACAGGCTCTCGCACTTCTTTAAAATACCTTAAGGGTAAATTTTGCCCTCAGTGGAGGTTCTTTGTGCATACCCTTTTGCACTGTTTTTCAAAGAAAACCACCAGTTTTGGTGAGTTTAGCAGTACTATTGCCTCTGCAATGGTCTGCTTGGCCACTAATCAGGTGTTTAATTTTTCACAAATGATTTTTGATGATCTTGTGTATAATCTTGAGAACATAAACAATTCAAAAGTCAAAACGTTTTATATGTTCCCAAGATTTATCCAAGAAGTAATAACTAAGGAATTGACGGATGTACCAATGCATGGTGACACCTATAAGAGCACTGCTCTTGGTCATAAGGTGTTTTCCAATATGCAGAGACCTGCAGAAGGCTCAAATGACCAATTCACTCCATTGTTCTCTACAATGATGAGAGTGAACCACCCCTAAGGTGAGGCATCAGGCTTGCAGCCCACACAACCAAGCATTCCCACTGATGACCTACCCACACCAATCACAGATACAATCCCTCAGTCCATTGATACAACCCCCACCCCCACACTCAAACAATATATCAGAAAGAACAGAGGAGCTCCTTCCTCCTCTGGTTCTAAACCCCAAGAGCCTATAAGCCATCAGTTGGAGCACTCTCCTTCTGCAAATATCCAAAGGGAAACCCCTGGAGTGATGCCCCACTCTAGTATAAAGAAGGTGCCCTCTAAGGAGAAGGATGGGCATGTGGTTGGTGAGGCTCAGACTACTAGTGTTGCACAAGGTGTGCATCAGGACAGTTTGAACATTGCTAAGTCCCCCACCACGGCAACTCCCATTGAGAAATCAAAGGGAGGACCCAGGCGCCAAGAAACCAAGGGGACATCTGGTGCTTCAGCTAGGCTAAAGACCAATGTTAAAAAGCTCAAAGATCCAGTAATGGAGGTAAACACTCCTAAACCTGGTGAGGGCAGATTTTCACAACAGGAATTGATGGATAACTTTACTACAATTGCTAAGGATCTGAAGGCCTTTGAGAAGAATTTCAATGTGCATGATGCCAAACATGGTTCTCATGAGGCAAGGCTAGATACACTGGAGGAGTTAGTGACTGCACAGCATGATTTGCTCAAGGTGCATGATGCACAGATTGTGAAGCAAGCCAAGATCATTCAAGCTCAAGGTGCTACAATAGCTTCTATGAGGGGCACTATTAGAGCTCTAAGGAAGATGTACAATACTTTGGTTGCATTCACAAAGGGGGAGAGGAAATCTGAAGTTAAGGGGGAGCCAGAGAAAGATAAACTGGTTGTGAATGAACCAATTCATGCTGAAAAATTCTGAGTTGCCTGATGATTTGCCTGAAGATGTGATTGACACTGGTGCTGGTGCTGAGGGGGAAGATGAGAAAGAGGCTAGAGAAGAAGAAACTAAGGTTGCAAATGAATCTGTAGTTGATTCCAGTACTGGAGGTGAACCAAAAGATGCTATTGGTACAGAGGCTGAACCTGATATGAGAGTGAATGAAGATGAGCTTACTATTGCTGAATTGCTAGTAAAAATGCCTGAGGTAATTAAACCAACCAAAGGTGTAGTGATCAAAGAGCCTGAAGTGACCAAAAAGAAGATTGAAGTTTCTCTTGATCCAAAAGACAAAGGAAAAGAGAAAATGGTGGAAGAAGCAGAGTCTAAAACTGATGATGAAGCTGCTGAAGCTAAAAGGAAAGTATTAGAGTATGAAGCCTCTGAAGCTCTTGCTAAGAAACTAAGTTTGGAGGATCAAGAGAGGGTGAATAAAGAAATAAAGGAAAGAAAGAAGAAACAGGCACAGCAAGATAAGGCTGGAAAGGCTGCTGCCAAGAAGTTACAGGACAAGTTCAACAAGGAAGTGGAGGCTAAGAAGATCAAAAAGAAGATCATCAAACCATTGACCAGAACAGAAGAAAGAAGAAGAATGGTGAGATGTTTAGCTGGAATCCTTGGGAGGCCTGTTCAATTCTTCTCCAGGTGGTCATTTGAAAAGGTTAAGAAGCATTATGAAGATGCTAGAAAAGAAACTGAGGTTGAACAGGAGGTGGTTGAGGAAAAAGAAGCACAAGTGCAGAGAAGAAGCAAGAAAAAGCATGATATAGATACCACTGCTGAAGGTGATACCACTGCTGATGGTGTTACCTCTGCTACTAGTGCTGAGTTTGATGTAGAGAAGGTTGAAATAGAGAAGAAGAAAGCTGATAAAGAGCCAACTTAGATTGAGAAAGAAACTTCCAAATTGGCTAAGCAAATCAGTCAAGCTAAAAAGAAGAGGAAGAAGTCCATTGCTCATAAACCAACCAAAAAGAGAAAGATCTTCACTGAAGCATCAAGAGTGATAGACTGGTCATGCTTTGAAGATAATAAGGTTGTCTTCTTCAGAATTGTGAGAGAAGATCAGACTAGTGAAGTGTTCACAAATGTGTACAGAATGTTCACTAAACTTCCAGCTGCTGATTTAAAGAAGATGTATGAGATTGGATGCACCAAAGAGAAGACTGGATTTGATGAAGTGGCTCTTGTTCAGGATAATCTTCAGACTATGTTTGCATTTGAAAAGGCAAAGGAGGAGAAGCAGAAAAGAAATGAACGGCTAGGTAAAGAAGTGAAAGAAGGAGAAGTACTAGCCTGGAATTGTTACAAGGCAAACAGAGTTCTTATGGTTACTTTTGATAAAGGTGTCAAGAGATACTTCTTGGTGGATAAGAGGTATGATTTTGACAGAAGAATGGTAGAAGGAATTTTGAAGAAAAAGAAGTCTGTTCTGTCTGATTTGGAGAAAGAAGTCATTGAAAATATGACTAATCAGCTAGCAGAACTGAATGAAGAAGAAACAGCTGAGGAAGAGAAAGTGGTGTCGTGGGGAGTAAGAGGAATTTTCAAGAAGTTCTACTTTGTGCAGTGGAACAATGGCAAACAAAGAAGTCATGCAGAGTTTGGTGAAATCTTGAACTTGGTTACTGCTGAAGACAGAGTAACTATGCATGCATATGGATTGGAGAAGCTTCAAGAGTTTCTGAAAGATTCAAATCATTCAGACCATGCCAAGATAATCAAGAAAGCAATGCAACATCTGAAGAACTTAATTTCTAATTGAAATCAGAAGTTAAGTTAGGGGGAGATTGTTAGGAAATAATCTGTTGCATTACCACTGCTGGAGATATAAGGATTAACACTGCTGACTTTGGAGTTGTTACCACTGCTAGTTATATGAAGGTTACCATTGCCAGTATGTGAGGATTCAATGAAGATCAACTTACCACTGCTCTTGAAGATTACCACTGCTTGAACAAAGTTACCACTGCTGATGTGAAGTTAACACTGCTTTTGTTCTTACCACTGCTGATAAGATGAAGATAAGGAAAGGATTGCGATGATTTGAAGATATAGACAATATACGATCTGCTTGAAGATATTTTAGAGATTATCTTGTAAATCTAGTTTCCTTATTGTTATCTTGTAATTCGTATATATAGCTGATAGGTTTTTCATTGTTAGATACGAGTTTCATAGCTTTTGTTTAGAATTAAGAGCCTCAAGATTGTTCTTGTAATCCCTGCAATAGAGAAGTGTTGCACGTCTGTTTGAGTCTGTTCAAACAGATTGGGGCTTGAGTTTGTAATCATTAAGCTGTTGAATTCAATACACATACAGTTTGTTCTCAATCCATTGTTTTCATTATATAATCAAAGTGTTATTCCGCAAACTTCTTTGATTAAGTTTTCTGATCTTGATCATTGATCCTATCAGGGGTTGGAAGGGTTAGAAGGGTTATGATAGCCTAAGACTAGCATTAGACAAACATAATTCAAAATACAAACATATAAATCGCAGAAGTTAATAATTGAAGTTTTATACATCGATGTTATTATATCATCTAAAGTTTCTCTAATTAAGCCAATATTCTAATAACTTTTACAAGGTTCTAATTATAAAAATTTGGTTGTATTTTATACGGTTTATATATAGAAGACATAAAATTTTATAATTACATACTCGAGAGAGGGGTCGGTGTCGAGGTTGAGGGTATTTCTTCCATCCCGCCCCATCCTCATTTAAATTATTCATAGGCAACTTAGATAGTATTCAATCGAACCAATTTCAAATATCTAGTTTTCTTTCTGAAGGATCTTTTCTCCTATCTCTAAGCATATTTATAGGAAATTGATCAAAATATATAATCTTGAATTCAATTTTTAACCATTTTTTAAACCTAATTCCTATTTTAGTCAAAGTTTGTAGAAATAAGAATTCTTACGCAAATGATCTAATACAAACGCGAATTATTGGGCAAATTTATGTGAAGAAACTCTTTTTTTTTCTTAATTTAAAAATAAAACTTGCGTAACCACATAAATATAAAGGGAGTTGATACTTCTACTTAATAAATTAATTCATCCAAAAAAATAAATGTTTTGCTAACTTGTATATTAGCTTCAAAAGTGTTATATTAGATATGAAAGAATCAATTTATTAAATAAAAGCATCATCTTCCAAATATAAACTTTAAAAAAATGGTTAAAACTTAAATTTAATCAGAAGAATTTGACTGTTTTTAACCATTTCCCATGTTTATATCCATTTTGGAATAACCTCAATATTTTGTTCCTTGGAAGACATCCTTTTTGGACCAGCTCACCAACGCGCTTCTTCTTTATCTTCCACCATTTACAATCAGGTCCTCCTATATTTCAAATTGACTATAATACCCTCTTTAATTAACTTAGATAAATATTAAATTATTAATGTCCCTAGAACTTTTCGCTTCATAGATAATGATCATATTTTGCCAATAAGAAATCAGAAATGATACCAAATATTGATTATCACATCAAAGTGAAAAATACGAGTTTATAGTTGGTTAAAGTTCCAATATTTATCATTGATTTATGATAAAGGATATTTATATATATATTTTTATAAAAATAACAATACTTTAATAATGTAGTAATCAATTCGTCTATTGTCATTAAATTTCATTTAGGCTTCCATGGTTAAATATAACCTTTTAAAAACAATATAATATAGTTGTTTGAAATATTAGTAATAGAGATGGAACCAGAATATTTTTCTAACAATGACACTATATAATTAAGTTTTTGGTTGACCTTGAGAGATTTTTTTTTTCAATTTTTTATTGATTTCGATAGACTTTTCAATTTTTTTTTGTTGAATCGAGAGAATTTTTTTTTTGATTTATTTCAAAAAAACTAGTTGTTTTTTTGTTGATTTCGAGAGAATTTTTTTCATTTTTAGTTGATTTTGGGATAATTTTTCAGTTTTTGGTTGATTTCGAGTAAAATTTTTGGTTTTTGGTTGATTTTTTTAAGAAAATTTTAAGTTTTTTTTGTTGATTTGAAGAGATTTTTTGGTTTTCTAGCAACTCACTAAAGTTTCAAAAATGATACGGTGGCACCCTAAAAAACCATATAGTAGCACATTTATAAAATTAAAATTTTTTACATCTCGTAAGACAAAAAATACGGTGATACAAGACATCGTGAACACTTAATAAGCTCCGTCCTTAATTAATGGCTTTGGTTGAACAAAAATGTAAAAACAAATTGGATCACAAAAGGTTTTGAACCGAATTGAGTAATTTGATTAGGTTTGTTATCACTAGACATAGATGATTTTCTTTCAAGCAACATTTAATTATATAAAGGTAAATCATTTCTTTTTTCTATATGATATAAGACCTTAAAATAGTATTGGAAGTAAACAATAAATTATTTTCACCATAAATCAAATGTTTTTTAATATATTGCTGACGCAATATATTGGATATAGTATAAATTATGTTCTTCAAATAAAATGAAAATATACCAATTTTTATTTGAATTGGATTATTCAAAACCAAATTAGACACACTTGTTTATTTTGGTTCGATTACGTCATTCTTACTTTGTAACTTGTAAAATGAAATGGTTGCAATTCGTGGCTGTTTTATACTTTTTCAAACATAAGGGGGTTTAAGGTATTATATAAAAACATTTAGGGGCAAGATTGTAACTATTGTAAAGAAGAAGGGTAAATAGTTAAAATGTACTTTTGTTAAATGGGGTTCTTGTCGCCAAAATCCCGTATATCTCCTGCAATCTGAAATTATATATCGTGAATGCGCGTGGATTAAAAGTCACATGATGAAGCGGAAAAGCGAGTTTCAAAGGCAAAAGTGTTAGTGTCCCACATCGGCTAGACTTGGACCAAATCTTCACTATATATGTTGGAACCCCCCCTTCTCTCCTCAAGGGCTCTTTTGGAGATTAATCATGGGGTTCCACATATTCTCACATGGTATCAGAGCCAAGGTCTACCACTCTAGGGACTGACACGTCGGCACTCTCCTAAGCCGGCACTCTCCTCGCCGCTCCGCCCTTCTCAGCCCTCCATCTAGCCTCGTTGGAGGGGGCGTGTTAGTGTCCCACATCGACTAGACTTGGACCAAATCTTCACTATATATGTTGGAACCCCCCCTTCTCTCCTCAAGGGCTCTTTTGGAGATTAATCATGGGGTTCCACATATTCTCACAAAAAGAACACCACTTTAATGAACCCAAGATTCTATACCAACTTATCCAAATAATTTTATTTATTCCATTTAGGTAATTTAAGGGTAATTCAAGAAGTATATATAAGTCTATATATATATATATACTCAAATTCACATGAGACGACGAAACTGTTTATGAGAGATCGGTGTTACCAAGGCTTTACATATGAAACTTCACAGCAAAACGCTGTGAAAGTAAAAAATTCGAGCGTTCGTGGTGAAAACATGGAAATGTTACGTTCATGGTGTTATTTACTGTGAAGATCGATTTTTTACCTTTACAACACTTTCACTAGGAAGGTTCCGATATAATGTTTGGATTTTTTTTACGTTTTTTAATTTTTTTACTTTGTAGGTTTTTTGTTAGTACGAATGTTCGAATGCTTTTTACCTTCACGTTATTTTGCTATGAAATTTCATGTGTTTTGTCTCGGTCTCACCAGTCTCATGGAAACAACTTGGTCTCACGTGAACTTATAGAAGGTTAGCTTCAAATGAAAACTCATTTTTCATTGTGAACGTAAGGACAACCGAGAGCACGCCACGTGGTATATTCACTACGAATAATTATGTATTATTCAGACTGTATAACACATTATTCAGTGTTATTTAGAGTGAATAATACAACATTATATATTATTAAGTATTATTCAATATGAATAAAATGAGAAGTGCTAAAAAACTACAAAGTAGAGAAGTGATCTCCACCACTCTCCACCACTCATCTGATCAAGAAATGCAGCTTTGACCGGTCACAATCTAAGAATAAATCTCTCAGACTCAAAGAAAAGACAAAGAACAACGTTGAAAGAGAGAGAAACTTCTTAAGCGGGTAAAGTCCCTACAATTTGAATTTGAGGATGACTATTACTATAGTTCATCAAATCGAAAGTATACAAAGTAGGAACCTTAGTAATTAGGGGTGTTCAATATTTGAATGTTATTCGTAAAAACCGAAATTCGAACCGACTCGAACTCGAATATTTCAATTCAAAATCGGTTTGTTTGGTTTTCAAATTGGTTTTGGACTCAATTCAAAAGTTTACATTGGTTTTCGAATCGAATTTTGAATTTATAAAAATATTCGAAACCCGATTCGAAATTCGAATATATATATATAATATATATACACAAGATTTTATATATATATATATATGTATGTATGTTATATATATA
This sequence comes from Centaurea solstitialis, assembly GCA_030169165.1. Lineage (NCBI taxonomy): Eukaryota > Viridiplantae > Streptophyta > Magnoliopsida > Asterales > Asteraceae > Centaurea > Centaurea solstitialis. The sequence continues at coordinate 20,120,888 of CM058044.1, read as the reverse complement.
TATATATATATATATATATATATATTTCAAGCTTTATTTCTAGTTATCCACATTGTGAGAAGTTTTCTTTGGATTTTTGTTGGTTATCTACACTGTAGGAGAGTTTGTTATCTGATATTTTGTTGTTGTTATATGGAATTTTGGATGTTTGTCATTGTTAATTGTTATTTGATATTTTGTAATATGGATATTTGAATGATTGATACTCAATTTGAGTGAATGGCTAAATGTAATGTTGACTTTCATCCTTTTTTGGATCAAATGATTAGTTTCTATCTCCTTATTTTGTAATAGAATATTTTTTCAGCTGAATTTGGATAAATCCGAATTCGACTCGAATTCGATTCGAATTCGACAATGCGAATTCGAGTCGGTTTTACATGTTCCATTTTGAATTCGAATCGAGTTTCGAATTTACCTAAAAAACTTTCAAACCCGAACAACCCGATTCAAAGAATTCGAAAAACCCGAAATTCGACTTGAACACGCATATTAGTAATAGCCTTCTTAAGATATGAAGGATTATCATATCCAAATCCCCACTTGGAATTATATAACTTAAGTTATTTAGGCTTATTCAAAAAAATGGTTTGTTTTGGTTGATCTCTTAGATAAATGATAGTTTCCAACTCAATAACCTTGTCAGTCAAATTCCTATTATAAATCTTGATATTACTTAGCTTCCTCTCTGTTATTTCTTTGTCAAACTCTAAACATCCTACATTTGACTTCATTTCATACAATTGAGTTTTTGTCATTTTCAGTCAGAAGTCAAAAGGCCCTTTTTTCTTCTCTTAGATTAATTTAGTCCCCAAATTAATGAATATTTGTAAGGAATTGTATGTTTGGATTTTAGGTAGTTTATGGGCTTGGCTTATTATGTGTAAAAGTACCCTAATTTGGCACTATAAATATGTGTTTAGGGTTCTTTTAGCCGTAAGATTTTTATAGAGAAAACATTTTACACACAGACTATGTGAGACTAGCTAGCTCACATGAGAGTCGTCCAATTGTCAAGTGTGGTATTCTTGATAATCTCTTCTTCATATGTATTTCAATCCACACATTATATAACTTTTCGCTGTTATTTTCATTCTCGTAGCTACATTTATGTGGAGTTTTTCATCTATTGTGTGAATATTGGGTCCAAGAATTAGTATCAGAGCCACCTAAAAAAACTTTCTTCAGATCGGTCATCTAAAACAACCTCTAAAGATTTGAGGTTTTATAAATAAGACTTAAGGTTAGATCTATTGATTCTTCACATAATATGGTTATGCACTCAAAGTATTCGAAGAAATGCCTTTATAAAGATTCGATTTTGTTTTCATTGTTCAAAGTCAGATCTGAAGAGCATGATAGGAACCAGATTGGTAAAGTTTTAAAAAGACAAAAAGAAAATATGAAGATAGAATAATCGACGTTCGAGAGGTCGATTGACTCTCCCACAGTTTATTTTCGAGAGGTAAACCACACTCCAATGATATCAAAATCACTAATCAGATTAACCATAACAAAATTACAACCCTAATGGCCTATTTATACTTAAACAATATCCTAAAATAACTGATTCTAATCTTTATCTAAAACAAAACTTATCTAAAATAAAACTTATATAAAATAATACTTACCTAATAATTAAAATACCTTAATCACTATCTAATTATAATAATAAAATACTGATTTAGGTCTTATCATTACTCCGCCCCCAAAAAACACCTTGTCCTCAAGGTGGATAGAAAAAAAAAAAAAAGAAAACCCCATCTGGCGATCCTAAGTTTGGCCCATTCGTGGCGGTTTTTCCCGCTAACTCTCCTGTCTGCGGTGTTTAGGGGTGTTCAAAAAAACGAAAAACCGTAAAACCGAACCGAACCGCATGATCCGAAACTGAGAAAACCGATACCCGAGCAACCCGTGACCCGAAAAACCCAAAAATAAGGGTACCCGCTAAGTCGCGGGTCAGGTTCGGTTCTCAAAATCTACTACCCACGGGTACCCGCCCCGCCCCGTATATAATTAATTTAATAAGAAAAAATATATTTATTAATAATTCATATGGATATCAAAAATCTCACTACTCGCCCCGCCCCGCCCCGTGAACACCCCTAGCGGTGTTGCTGCCGCTGGCCGGTTCTCATCCATCTTTATCGCCATCCGCATGGCACGAGCTAGGGTTTCCGGCTCCATGATCTGTATTGTGGAACGAAGTTCTGGTTTCAAACCCTTAATAAAGGTGCTCTCCAAAACCTTTTCGGGTAGATCGAGAAGTTGACAAACCAAGCTCTCAAATCTGTCTACAAACTCACGGACTGTACCTTCTTGTCGGATGTTTAGAAATTGTTCATAAACGTTTCCTTCATGTGAAGCATGGAAGAGATCCAACAGCTTCCTCTTAATCCCCTCCCACGAACGACACGGGGCCCTAGCTTCATTCCAATGATACCAGGACAATGTCGTCCCCTCCATACAAATCAAGGCCGCTCGTAAACGATCTTTCCCCTTGATTCCCTGAATTTTGAAATATCGTTCAACCTGGTAGATCCAACCATGTGCACATCACCAGCGAAAACTAGCATCTTTAGCTTGCGGCATTTGCACAACGAATCCTTACTATTTTCTTCAAACGCATCTTTCTTTGAACCCACCGATTCATCATCATCATCATCCTTATCAGAATACGACTCGATATTTGAGATGTTTTTCATCGTCCCTATACCTGACTTTATTTCTCCGACCGCTGGAGACAAGTCAGAAATCGCCTTCATCATTTCTTGAAACTGCATGGCGTTTTCAATACCCTTAGCCTCGACTTCTTCCCGTATCTTAGCCACGTCCGTCTCCAAGGCTGTGATCCTGTCAGTATTGCTAACCATCTTGTTACGAGAAACTTGTGCAATGAACAGAAATTCCGACGATGAACAATAAATCTGGTGTGAATAGTAAATCCAGCGGTGAACAGTTCCGATGAACAGTACCGATGAACAGTGCTCGATGAACAGTGTTTCGATGAAACAATGTTTTTTGACGATGAAAACATGTTTCCGAGGATCAACCGCTTTGATACCAATTGATAGAAGCCAGATTGTTAACGTTTTAAAAAGATGAAAAGAAAATAAGAAGATAGAATAATCGACGTTCGAGAGGTTGATTGGCTCTCTGATACCATCAAAATTATACATGTTTTCGTTGAGCTAATTAATGAATTAATCCCACTTTATTTATGTTTTTGGTACATTTTACCTTTATATATCTTTCCTTTTTTACTTTTGAAGGTTTTGGAGCAAAAAAAGGCTTAAATTGAAGAAAAATGAATTTCTGTGCAAAAACAGTCCACTCTCGCGAACGCCAGATGGCAATCTCGCATCGCGAGATGAGGTTTCAATTCGAAGGATCCACTTTTGTCGACCTTTGGCGCCGTAAAAGAGGGATTTGGCGTCGCGAAAACAGGATTTGGCGTTGTGAAATATGTCAACAACGCTGGAAGCTTCTAGAACATTCAAGATTTACCAAATTTGGGAAGCTTTTTAGGGACTCGCGTCACGAAGACCAGCCTCGCGATCGCGAGGTACGTCGATTCAGCCTATAAATACAGCCTTCAACCTGTCAAATTGAAGAAGTTGCAATCAGTTTAGAAAATAAAGTTAGGGCTTTATAGTAGAGAGGAGAGAGAGGAGAGGGTAGAGTATGAGCCTACAATCAAGGACGGTGCTTAAACACAACGATTCATCACCGGTCTACACCCGGCGTCGTCTTGCTGGTGCTACTTCCTTAATTGCTGCATGGTTTGCTTAATGTGTTCATACTCTGTTCTTTGTTTAGTCGTAATAATGTTTAGTGGCTAGTTTTCTTTTAGTACTTACTATGGTTTGATGAACTTGTATGATGGTTTGATTTATTTATTTAGTTGTGAGATTTATGACTTTCGAATGTTTGTCTTTTTTTTTTTTTTTTTTTTTTTTTTTTGGAAGAGGTATCCCAGACCACATTGGGCCCAGACTAATCCTCGGCAATTTTGGGCCGAAGCCCGACTGCTAAAGCATGCAGCCCGGGGTCGAAGCCCCCGTACCTCCAGAATGCGTCCCCCAAGGCTCGAACTCGGGTTCACCACTATGTAGTGCCCAACCCTTACCACTAGGTTAACACTCATTTGGTTTTCGAAATGTTTGTCTTGTTATTCCTATCTATTGGTTTTAACTGTGGATACTTGAATTCGTTGGTTGGATGTATTTGTTATCTAACAATTAATGAATAGACTCCGTCCAGATAATCAACCTCCCTTACCTTTCACCTTGGTGACGTGGTAAGCAATCATTTGACAAAAAGTAGATTGGATAGTAGGGTCCTTCGACTTGGCCATAGATACGGTAACTGGTATTTGGATTACATCCATATATTCGGGGCTAGAAGAGCTTCCGGTTGACAATCACAAGGTATTCTTAGGGTGCTTTGGCTTAAATTCTTACAATTGTCATACATGTATGGTTTATTAGTTTAATCAAATCATTTGAAAAGGGAATCACCATAACCATAGTAGGTACTTGTCTCTCTCATTATAAAGTTTTAATCTTTGTTTATTTAATTGTTCTTTTTATTGTTTCTCTCAATTAATCGAAACCCCTCTTTAAAAATATAATCTTTGAGTTTAATTAGTAGAACTAGTAGACTAAATAACGATAACTTCATTGTTCCTAGTGGTAAGAATGATACCTGCACTTACCTACAATGTATTATACCCGATCAAGTACGCTTGCCTGTGAATGTGTGATAATTAGTTGGGTAACTTTCAAGGGTAGAACTTGGTTTGTTTTGGTTAATAAATTATATATATTTTCGCACATCATGTTTTTGGCCCTATTCCCGGGGAACGGTAGCTTATCGTGTTTAGTTTAATAGTTTAACTAGTTACCGATCCTTGTTTGGGAAATTTAGAAGTTGCTTTCAACTAGGGGTGTTCATCGAGTCGAATTTCGGTTTTCTCGAATTATTCGAATCGGGTTGTTCGAGTTGCAAATTTTTTAGGTAAATTCAAAACTCGATTCGAATTCGAAATGATACATGAAAACTCGACTCAAATTCGCATTTTCGAATTCGAGTTGAATTTGAGTCGAATTCGGGTTTATTCGAATTCAGCTACAAAAATATACTACTAAAAATATAAAACAAATATTCAACCAAAATCAAGATAACAAAATTCCCATATAACAAAATATCCATATGATAAACATCCAGAATTCCAAATAAGTAAATAACATGAAGAAAAACAAAAGTCATATGATAGTAGATTGTAGATATCCAACACAACAAAAACATCCAGAATTCCAGCTTCCAAATAATAGCATCAAGCACCATGAACCCATATGAATGTAGATATCTAACAAAAACCCAAAAAGAACTCCTGCAATATAGATAACAAAAATTAGAAACCATAAAAGCTTAAATCTACAAGTCTATAACAAAGAAAAACAAAAATGATGATAGCAATAAGTATTTTACCACTAGTACTTGGTAGTCATCAGAGTTAAAGTTTAAACATCAATGACAGTTGCTTCTTTGAAGGATTTCCTCAGTTCTACAATTCAAAAAAATAATAATAATAATAAATAGAACATAATCAAATAATTATAAAACAAACTAAAAAATAAATTAAGATAGATAGTAAAAATATTACCTTCTTCAAGTTCATCGATATCTTCAATGGATTCTTCGACATTAACTACCTTATTGGATGATCGAATCCAATCTTGACAACAAATCAGAGCTTGTACAGTTGATAGAACAGTAGAACAAGATTTCTATTGGGATTTTGACAAAAACAGATTGAATGAAATGAAATACAGAGAGATTATTAGAAACAGAAATGAAAAGAACAAGAACAACGACGATGAACAATCAACAAATTCAAACGACTCTCATGTATTACCTTTCAAAGATGTACGGCTGATTCAAATTTTTACAAGATGAAAAGTTACTCTAATTGTACACATACACTCCTATTTATACCTCAACAAGTGGACCCTAAGCCCATCCCATTACAAGTTAATTCCCAAGCCCTTTACAACAAAGTTCAAACAAATAGACTAATTTAGCTTACATTTATAAAACATTAACATTTTTAGCCGAAAAACTAAGCTAACAATCTCCCCCTAAGTTTTATAAAGGTAGCACGTCTTTGATACTTTCTTTCCTAACTTCAGATGATGATAGCAGAGCTTCGAAATTACTACATCAGAGGATTGTTCCACAGAGGCTCTGTGACTTTTGTCAGAGGCTTTGTAGTATTTGACTTGTATCATCCTTCGAAGCTTTACCATCAGAGATAGGCATTCACAGAGGCTCTGAGATGATCTTCAGAGATTCTGAGATGACCGGCAGGGGTTCTGTGACTTTTTACTTGTGCAAATATCTGAATCTTCATCATCTGTAATATGATCACAGAAGCTCTGATAATTGTTGTAGAGGCTCTGTGACTATATACTTAGTCAGGATCTTTAATATGAATGACGAACTCCCCCTCAACTTGTGCTCTATAATTCTTCACTTGTCAAGAAGCATTGCTCTTTGGACTTTTGCCTCAACTGATTTGCACCCCAAGCATCTCAGTGTAAATGACAAAGGTTCTGATCCTTGTAGAGTTTGAGACTCAGCAGAAGTGCAGGTCTTGGATGTTCGATTCTTCATATTGGACGAAAGAGGGATAGAGGTGAGTCCCTTTCCCAGCTCTGTGAAAAAGTATCCCATCCAAAACTCCTTAGATTTTCTCAGAGGGCAGAGAAATAGGAGTGTAGATCATGCTGGATTGATTTGGAAACTTTTGATAACTTTTAAGAGCTCTGCTGGGCAAGGTCTCATGGTGTTGTATTTTAAATGCGGCTGGGTTCAGAGAGGTGGGCAAAGAGGTTTGATGTAGGAGTGGTTTTTGTCTTCTGTGAAGTTCAGGGAAGTTCAGTGTTTAACTCTGAACTGAATCCTCTGTGGATTTGGATATGGTTTTCCAGAAGAAATCTGTCTATAGAATGGAGAAACATTTGAAGACATAAATTGGATACAGAGACAAGACCAGGATAGAGATTCTGTGGATCGAAAAGGATGAAACGTTTAAGATTTGCAGAGTCTCTGTGATGAAAGGTAGAGTAACTTCTGGAGGAACTTTTCAACAAGTGTAGACAGTGAGCAGAGATAATCGGAGGCTATGTCTATGACATGTTGATTAGAACCAAAAAGTTATCTCAACGTTAAAAATAAAACGTACGGAGACTCTGTGGTTATTGGCAGAGGCTCTGTGAACATCCGACAGAGGTTCTGACAAGTCCATCACATGGCCTCTCTTTTGATAGAGACTGTAAGAGCAAGTGAGCAAGAGGCTCTGTGAGGACTGCCAGAGACTCTGTGGTTTTCGTGCCTCTGAGGTTGGCTCCAGTCACTTTTGACTTGAAAAACAGGTGGTGACACCCATTTGAGGTGACCCAACACTACTGACTCTGGGAGACCAAACCTAGAATCTCTGTTCAGAGATTCTCCACCTAATGTGATATCCTTTTTGAAGATCACACACAATCAAAATCAGGCAAGACTCTGATCTGAACAATTATATCGACATCTGAAACTCAAGAACACGTTGAAACACGATTTTTGAGACGAAATTTCTAGATCCAAAATCGACAGTCTTCGAAGAAACAAGTTTCAAAGACGAAACCGTTAGAAGAATAGACTCATAAACGAAACAATACATAACGAAACACTGAAATTCTAGATAATTTCAAGAAACCTTGTTCTAAAAGGATCGAAAACGAATACTGTTGATTCGTTCCTGCTCTGATACCAATTAATAGAATAGTAGAACAAGATTTCTATTGGGATTTTGACAAAAACAGATTGAATGAAATGAAATACAGAGAGATTATTAGAAACAGAAATGAAAAGAACAAGAACAAAGACGATGAACAATCAACAAATTCAAACGACTCTCATGTATTACCTTTCAAAGATGTACGGCTGATTCAAATTTTTACAAGATGAAAAGTTACCCTAATTGTACACATACACTCCTATTTATACATCAACAAGTGGACCCTAAGCCCATCCTATTACAAGTTAATTCCCAAGCCCATTACAACAAAGTTCAAACAAATAGACTAATTTAGCTTACATTTATAAAACTTTAACATTTTTAGCCTAAAACTAAGCTAACAACAGTTGTCAGATTTAAAGAACTTCTGAAAGAGTCGAGTACTCTTCCCTCGGTACTAAAAGTAGACTCTGACGCCACCGTAGAAATTGGAATAGCTAGAATGTCACGGGCAAGAAGAGATAGTATCGGAAAATATGGACTTCTTTTCTTCCACCAGTCCAACACACTGAATTCCGCACTATTCAAATAATCTTAGTCTTCTTCAATATCATCTTTTAGGTATCTGTCCAGCTCTGATTTCATCTCACTTGCTTCCCCAGATTTAACCCTCATCCTCTTTACTTCTGCTATTCTTTTCTCTCTAAGAATACTAATGGCATCACTATTGTTACCAAACAACCCAGTCTCAAATGAAGTATCAAATTGAGAGACATAAGGTGAAGCACTTTCATTTTTTGATGAACTAACAGAATGGATCCTCTTGTACTCATCAAACAACTCACTCAACGCTTTGTCACATAAATCAAAATACTATCTTTCCATTATCCAATCCATACATTTCAAACAAAGTAAGTTTAAGATACTCCTTTTTCTGCCTTGGATCAAATATAGGAGCAATAAAAACCAACAAATTGAACTTAGTAATGTCTCCCCAATATTTATCAAACTTACCTCTCATTTTAAATGCCATTTTTCTAAGTTGCTCATCTTCATTGGCACCACATTCTTTCAAGACACTAAGGATACAACTAATAGAAACAATGAAAGTATTAGAATTGGTATACCTTGTTCCCGATACTCTTAAAGTAAGTAGATAAAAATGTTGAAGGAACCCCACTAATCTCCTCATGTAAGCCAAATCCTCAAGTAATGGCACTCCAGGCCCATCAACATCTCCCAAATCACTTCTGTAAACTTAATCTTCTCTTGCCAACCTGTCAAATGCTTTCTCATACAATACAGCAACATATAGCATTAAATAAGTAGAGTTCCAACGAGTAGGAACATCTAAACACAATGAATTTTCACACTCAATTCTTTCCAACTTAGCATATTCCTTAAACTTCTTCACCCTAGCCGGTGATTGCCTTACATATCTCACCGCTGCCCTAACTCTCTCTACTGACCCACGATGTTCTTTTATGCCATCTTAAACAACTAGATTCAAACCATGTGCAGTACACCTAACATGAGCCCATTTTGCTTTTAAAACACAAAGTTTCTCTCGATTAAATATGTTATTTTTCAAATACTCAAGAGTTATATCATTACTGCTGGCATTGTCAACAGTGACAGTGAAAACATTTTGTAAACCCCAATCAACTAAACACAACTCTATGGCTCTTCCAATTTCATGACCTTTATGACTTGAAATTGGACAAAAAATGAGCACTACCTTTTGCAACTTCCAATCAGAGTCAATGAAGTGCGCAGTTAGACACATGTAGTTAATTCTTTGAATTGATGTCCATGTATCAGTTGTTAAACAGACCCTAAGTAAAGAATTTTTAATTCTATCCTTCAGTTTAGCCTGTTCATCAAGATACAACTGATAGCAGTCTCTCCAAATAGTAGTTCTAGATGGAACAGAAAATAAAGGTTGAATCTTTTTCATGCACTTTCTAAAACCTTCATTTTCAACAAACTTGAATGGGAGCTCATCAGTAATTATCATTTTAGCTATAGCTTTCCTACATGCTTTTTGATCAAATTTCCAAGAAACCAGGCTAATCTTACCCTCACCAGATTCATCATCAATTGTTGAAGCCAATTTATTTTGGGAATCTTGGGGTCGGGGCATTTGTGTACACACATTAAGATGATTCTTCAGATTTCTAGTACCACATTGCTTAGAGTTGCAATTTTCTCTACCACAATAGTTACACTTGGCTTTTTTCTTACCTTCTGCATCTAGAAACTTAGTAAAATGGTTCCAAGCATCAAACCTTGTAGCATACTGCTTTCTTTTTCCAGTGACTGTGGGTGAACCATCGCCTTGATTGCTCTTGCCATCAACAGGAGTTGACATCTTGTTGAAATTCTGCAAGTGCAAACAAAGAAAACACATATATCAATTAGAAGGTATGGGTTTGTTTGTCACGACAATACTTAAAGAACTTCAAAGAAAATACTTACCTATGAATTTTGATAGGAAAAATAACTCTGAGGTTCTCATGCTTTAAATAACCAGTTGTAACGCCCCCAGATACATGTGACACGATATTGTCCGCTTTGGGCCCAGTCCAGGTCACCCGCACGGTTTTGTTCTTGGGTTGAGTCCATGCACCCAAAAGGCCTCATGCCAAGTGAGGTTATCCACACCCTTATAAGGAGTGCTTGTTCCCCTCACCAACCGATGTAGGACGAGTTATTACACTCTCCCCCCTCCTCAAGGACACAACGCCCTCGTTGTGCACATCGGTCCGGGTCTGACTCTGATACCATTTGTAACGCCCCTAGATACCTGTGACACGATATTGTCCGCTTTGGGCCCAGTCCAGGTCACCCGCACGGTTTTGTTCTTGGGCTGAGTCCACGTACCCAAAAGGCCTCATGCCAAGTGAGGTTATCCACACCCTTATAAAGAGTGCTTGTTCCCCTCACCAACCGATGTGGGACAAGTTTTTAGAGTCGGGTTTTGTTTGAGTCTATTGATGTGATGTTATGCTATGATGTTATTGTTGTGATGTGATTGTATGCGTGATTGTGATGGCACCGGTTATGGTATATGCCGCGTGGCGGTATGAGATAGGCATAGTGCTAGCTCACTAAGCGTTTTCGCTTACCCTATCGTTGTTCCCTTTTTTCCAGGATCTGGCACAAGTGTGGATAAGGGCGAGGCCCCGACTTGACTCCGAGCGCGATGACAGTTTCGACCAGACCTTTGACAACAGTTATTATAAAACCGTTTTATCTGTTTATTTTGAGGCGTTAAGTTAAAGGATATTTTTGTGTTATATGAACTATACTCTGATTTTTAATTAATGACTTATGGGTTTTGGCACAAAAAATGGTCTTATTTAAGATTAATTATTAAAAACGATATTTTTGGAATCGGGTGTTACAACTTGGTATCAGAGCCTAGGTTTAAGAGAATCAATACACATGCTTGCGAGTGTGTGTGTGGTTGGACTTAAACCAGGAGATTTTGGGGGAAAATAAATTGGTTAAGTTTTGGAACTGTCCGCTGGAGCTTCAAGACGGGGGTGAGCAGTACTTACTATATGTTACTTTACTATGCTATTCATATGTGGAGTTATCGAAGTAACAAAATTGCATGATAGATTGTGTACCCTCATTTGTGAATGCGGTATTAGAGATACTGTTCTTAATTGAATCATGAGAATGATGTAAATGTTTGGTTTTGATGGTGTTGTTTAACCAATTAATTACCTAGCTAGTCGGCAAATTGGGATGCTTAAGGATGGTATCAAACGCAAATACATACATGGTTGGATTTTGGTAAGGGGTTGTTGGGCATGTTCTTGTTTGATTGTTGCCTAATGATCCTAGACCCGATTTCTGCCTCGGTTACAGTAGTACGGGCCCAAATAATAGTACTACTATAAACGTTAGTATGAAATTGCATTTGATTAAATCCTGGGAATTCCAAATGGCTGATGACAGTTAAGGGATTTATTGGTGCATTGATTGTTAGCATGACTTATGTGACTAGGATTGTGTATGTTGCGACTTGTGTAAGATGAAAGATATATTCTGTATCTATAAAATTGCTTGTGTACTATTAGATAAGCAGCGAAAATGAATGGGACTTATAGTAATCAACTCTTAGTCTTTTACGATGCATTTGTCTGTTTTTAAGTGTTATGTTACTTGGATTGGTATAGGTTGTGGACCATAGGGTGTCCTAGTATGAGGAGAAGTGATAAGACTGTATGAATAGGTCACATACATATGATCGGTAGATTTTGTCGACTCTTCAGTGAATCAGGATGCCTAGTGGTGAAGTTAAAAATTAAATTGGATTTTGGTTGGAATTATAAGGGATCCTGAGAACCTGGAGGGGGAGTGAATGCGTAGTATCGATATGCTATAGGTTGAGTTTGGCCTATAGAGACGGGTTAGAGATCAGTTGCACAATAGGTTGAGCCTGGCTTATAGAGACAGTACAGAGGTCAGTCTGGCACTATAGGATAGTTGATTTATAGTGACCCTTTGGAGAGCAGATTACGCTTTGGAGCACTTAGTTAGTTGATAATGATCCTAGGGTATAACGGTTGAGAATGTGTTTACTGCCTGTCGTATGACATGGTACTAGGAGTAATTAATGTTGGAGTTAGTTTTGGTGGTCGATTGAGGGGGGGGGGGGATTTCCCCAGAGACAGTAAATCCTGATTTAAGGAGGGGTGTTTATGTTTAAGGTTGGAGAGACCCTCCAGCAGTCATGGATAGGATAGTCTCTCTAGTTGAAGAGAGATGTTAGTCGGATGATGGACCCGAAGATCGAGACAGCTCTAGCAGCTAGGAATCTTGAAGCCAAGGTCTACTGCAGAGGCGGAATCGAGGACGCAACTATGTGGACGTCGAAGCATTTCCAAATGCCCTATTTAAAGGAAAGAAGAGCCAGTGATTGTTTACGTGAAGGATATCAAGAGCAGAAGATGTTCCCTTCTGGTAGTGGGTTTGAAAGTAGTTGTTGATTCTTCTTGGAAGAATAGATGGGGATAAAAGGAGCTTAGAGTCGTGTTTTGGATGGGTTAGCATCCTCAACCTAAGATTACTCTAAGTGGTTGCTTAGAGAGCCGTGCTTGTTGTTTATAGAGCTTATAGCCAAGAAGATCCAGGAGATAGAGAATGTCTGCAAGGAGTACACCATAGGAATCTTCGAAGTCGAGTTCCGGATCAATCTCATACCAATCCCCACGAAAGAAAATTTGTGTGATGATTAACATGGATTGGTTGAGTCGAAACTAAGCAATTGTGGATTGTGTAGGCCGGTTGGTTCGTGTCCAAGGCCCAAGTGAGGGATAGTTGGTCATGTACGGCGAAAGAGAGCGAGCCAAGACGGCGATCTGTTCGGTTGCGATGATGAAAGGTACCTGCCGCGTGGGTGCATGGGTTATTTTTGGCTTGCGCCTCAGTCGATCAGTTTGAGAGAAAGTACTGGTAGTCAGTGAATTTCCGAATGTGCCTTCGGAAGATCTATAGGGATTTCCGGCCGGTAGACATGTTAAGTTAGGGTTGACGTAATACGCAGATCAGCACCAGTTGCGAGGACCCTAGTCGTTTGGCATCAATTGAGCTCTAGGAGCTATTGGGTTTGCATAAGCTCTAAAAGAAAAGGGTTATCCAATCAAGTAGCTAGCATTGGGGTGCGCCATCTACGGTCGTGAAGAAGAAGGGCTGGAGTCATCGCATGTGTAATGGCTAGCAGAAACTCAACAAGGTTACCTAGAATTGGTGACTCGTTTGAGCAGTTTCAGGAAGCGGCGTGGGTTCAAGTTTGATTTTCTCCAAGTTAGCACCAGTTTGAGGTGAAGGAGGAAGACATCCACAAGATAGCGTCCAGAGCCAGATGCGGGCACTGTGAGTTCTTAGCGAGGCCTTTCGGCCTCGCTGCTGCCTAGCTGCATTGGTGGATTTATGAACCGGGTTTGTAGGCCGATGTTGGATAGATCAATGATAGTTTTCAAATGTTACTGTAGTAAAGCATGGAGCAGACGCTTATTCATACGAAGTTGTTATTGTTACAATATATGAGGTTGGAAGAAGTTTAGGTACGGGGGATTTGTGTTGGTCGAGTTTTGGTCCAGACTAGTCTTAGTTGACGCTTGTGTTTCCTACACTGGTGGTTACACTCGTAGGCTTCAAGGGTCAAGTGGGGACTGTCGGGATTAGGTGTTTAGGGTGCAGATCAGCAATCGACATTCGAGATTTGCAGTGAAGTTGAGTGAGGCGTTGATTTTGACGCCTCCCGAGGGCGTCGAGGAGATGAAGGAGTATTGCGACGTGTCACCTTTTGGTTTGGGTGGTGTTGTTACATGGAGAGGCCGGGTATTAGCTTACGCTTAGAAACTGACGGGAGACAACTCGACGTGGTCGAAAGTCTTGACTGCAAGATCCTTCACCATCCGGGCAAGGCCAACGTAGTGGCCGATGCGATGAGTTGTAAGCAAAGTAGGGTGTCCCTTTTTGGAAAAAGCTCCCTAAGGTGACCATAACTATGACATCCCTTGAGATGGTTCGTTAAGCACAAGAAGAAGCTAGTCGAGACTGGAACCAAACAAGGAATGGGTTATAGGTCAATTGCCGTTGATGAATAGAGATAGCAGGGAGCTTTCGGGCGAGATGACCAAGTGTTGGTCCCTCTCGCAGGTAGTAGTCGGCAGTCATTGTTGGAGGAAGCTCACCAGTCGAGGTTTTCCATTCATCTTGGGGCCACGTAGATATATAGGGATCGGAAGACCGATCACTGGTGGCCGGGAATGAAGCGCGATGTAGCTGATATGAGGAGTCGTGTTCGACCTGTCTGAAGGTCAGGGCCGAGAATCAGAAGCCTTACGGCAAGATGCAGACTGTGGAAGTTCCGATGTGGAAGTAGGAGAGAAAAACCATGGATCTAATCACCAGTTCAGGGTGATGGTAGATCGGTTAACCTTGAGTGCCCATTTCTTAGCCTTTCGGGTGTTAAAAAAAGATATCCAAGTCGATGAAGGTTTGAAATATATAGAGAGTCCAATAGCGGTTTTAGAACAGAAGACGAATACTCTGCGAAACAAAGATATCGGAATTGTTAAAGTTCAGTGGCCCCAACAAGGTTCGGAGTGGACTTGGAAACCAGAAGCGGAGATGCGGAGGAATTATCCAGAGCTATTTTCCAAGTAAACTTCGGGGACGAAGTTTTCTTAGTGGGGGAGAGTTGTAACGTCCCATTTTTCTTTTCTAATTCAAAGGTTTTGGATAGTATTTTATTTATTTCTTTTGAGGAGAACAATTTTTTTTATATAATTATAAAGGTTTGGGTATTAAATTATTTAATTTTAGGATTTTATATGAAGTAGAAGGGTTGTTGTGTAACTTTTGTCATACTTATCTTATTAACCTTATACAACTATAATGGCTCTATTATTAAGTCGTGAATCTCGATCATTAGAAAATTTCAAAGCAAACCCTAGCCTACTTCATCTCTCCCCATCAGTTTTCTAGCCAACTAATTTTCTTCCCTTTGTCGTCGACCATCACCTTGCCTATCACCCAACGGCTATCAATTGCACCATCTTCTTCTACCGTAAACCATTATCTGTGCGCATGAGTTCCTACCACCGGCAACATCAACGCCGACGATCCCGTTTCTGTTTTGGTGTACAAGCCGACAAACCGTGGTTCTCATTCCGAGTTATGACGCCGGCGATAGCTATTATTGGTGGTTGTGGTTCGGTGTTGTGCATGATTTAGTCACCGTCGCTATCCGACAGCGTGATTGGAACGCATACAACTGCTGTGAATGAACGCCGCCAGCCCAACGCGGACAGCCGTTTAGACCCGGTTCTACGTGTCGTCACAAGTTAATCGCGTGTCAATTGTTTTTGTCGTCAATCAGGTAAGCCTTGTGGTTCGACTAGTATTGAATCTTCTAAGTTCGCGTTGCATTAATTGTTTCGCTAAGCAATATTGTAATCTTGGCTTAATATTTGGTTAGTTACTTAAAGAGAGATTGTCGTTATATAGCTTTAAGAAAATATATAAGTTAATTATAAGAATTAGGATTTGATATATATATATATATATGTATATGTTGGTGCATACAAACAGTGAAGACAGAAAGTTCATGTTTCTTATTTGAGAGAATTAAATTAGTAAATTGTCTAAAAATCTATGTGTGTCTGCATGTGTTCGCATTAAAGAAAAGAGAAGAAAAGGGAAAAGAAAAAGAAAAAGAAAGAAAGAATATGGCAGTAGTAGCCTAGTAGGTGTTTTGTATGTAGCCATTAAAGAATTTTTTTTTTAAAACTAAATGCAGGAATGAATGCATGGTTTTCTTATAAAGTGTCAAAAAAAGGGTATGAGGAAATATTGATATGGGTATAGTGTGTATATATATATATATATATATGCATCTGATGCATGAATGGAAAGAGGGCAGAAAGCATGCGACTAAAATCAAGCAACATAGTAGAAACTGTCGCTAGAAGGCAAATAAGGGTGCATGGTTTTAATAGCAACAAAAATTAAGTACGAGAGTATTAGTGACATATAGGTGGGTTTGCATTAGCTAACGGGTCACAAAAACTATATAAAAAGTCATGAACTTTTAGTGGCACGTGGCTAGTTTAAGAATGAGTAAGGATGTGTATTTCTTATCGGATTGGCGTGTGATATCTCGTAACCTTTTTGTAGGTTGATCTATAGTTCGTTCGGTTATCAGTTTCGGTTTTTCAGTTGTCGGTTACCCTTCGACAATCAGGTGAGTTACATTGTGTTTATTTTGTATTGTTATGTGTGTATGTATGCATGATTGCGTGTGAAAGGGAACCACATGCCCTTGATGAGTGGTGGGGGCCGACCCGTGTCCTAAACAAACGGGAGAAAGGGAAACCACATGCCCTTGATGAGTTGTGGGGGCCGACCCGTGTCCAAACCGACGGGAGCTTAATTATTGATCTCATGAGAGTCGGGTTTTGTTTGAGTCTATTTATGTGATGTTATGCTATGATGTTATTGTTGTGATGTGATTGTATGCGTGATTGTGATGGCACCGGTTATGGTATATGCCGCGTGGCGGTATGAGATAGGCATAGTGCTAGCTCACTAAGCGTTTTCGCTTACCCTATCGTTGTTCCCTTTTTTCCAGGATCTGGCACAGGTGTGGATAAGGGCGAGGCCCCGACTTGACTCCGAGCACGATGACAGTTCCGACCGGACCTTTGACAGCAGTTATTATAAAACCGTTTTATCTGTTTATTTTGAGGCGTTAAGTTAAAGGATATTTTTGTGTTATATGAACTATACTCTGATTTTTAATTAGTGACTTATGGGTTTTGGCACAAAAAAATGGTCTTATTTAAGATTAATTATTAAAAACGATATTTTTGGAATCGGGTGTTACACCAGTAGCCACAGATTTCAAATCAAAGACGATTGAGTTTCTCGAACAATCATTCACGAAGCAGTAGCCGTTACCCGTTAGGGTTTTTGTCGTCGATCTAGGCATGTGATAGAGAGACAAATTAGAAGAAGTAGGGTACTAGGTTATCGATTTCAATCTGGCGGAGATAGTGAGACTCAATCGTCTTCAATTGATATGTGTGTTTTCGAGGAGTAGGGTTTCAGTTGAGAATTGGAGCGTGAGAGATGATTTTAGGGAGAGAGAAAGAAGGCAACGATTGAGTTTCTCAATACAAATTAATTTTATATATTCTAATAAATTAAATATATAATATATAATATATATGTATAATAATAATTTAATGTATATGAATATATATATATATATATATATTCGAGTTTCGAGTCGGGTTTCGAATTTTTTTATAAAATTCGTAATTCGATTTGAAAACCAATGTAAAATATCGAATCGAATCCAAAACCGATTTGAAAACCAAACAACTCGATTTATGTTGGATTATTCGAGTTCGAGTCGGTTCGAATTTCGGTTTTTACGAATGGCATTCAAGTACTGAAGACCCCTACTTTCAACGTATTGTCTTGAACAGGTACACTTGATAGTTTTCTTTGGTTTCAGGATGGCTGATGATCAACCTATGTGGGAGGCCTGAATGAAAATTAGCTTCACCCCACGATCAGCTATAAAGAAACCAAAGTTAAAGGTAAGAATGTCGAGATTAACAGAAAATTCCTCAAAATGGTCCAGGAAATGAATTTCAATGGAAGCGGGACGAGTGACCCACACCGTCACATAGAGACATTCTTGGAAGCATGTGATCTTTTCAAAATGAAAGGAATTTCAGACAACATTGTTAGATTACGTTTGTTTCCTTTTACCTTGACCGAAGGAGCAAAGGATTGGTTCCGAAGTTTAGCACCAAATTCGATCAGAACATGGGAGGAACTAAAATCAATATTTATGGTAAGGTATTTTCTTCTTGCTAAAGTAAACATGTTAAAGAATGACATGTTGTCATTCAAGCAGGGTACTGAAAGTCTCACCACTGCTTGGGAAAGGTTTAACGGCCTACTCTTAATTCTCCCTAATCATGGATTTACTCAAGAAGAGGTCACTAAAATCTTTTATAAGGGATTAACTGATGATTCTCGTTTAATGTTAGATACTTCAAGTGGAGGCATCTTTGAATACAAATCAGCAAAAGAGGCATACCAACTTTTGAGGGCATGACTATCCATCATCTAAATTGGACACCCGAGCAGGAAGATAAGTCAGCAAGAGAAGAAGTCAAATCAGTACAAGATATGCAAAAGTATCTTGAAAAATAGTTGGAAACTCTAACCTCCATGGTTGATGAGTAACAATACAAGTGTGGGGATTGTGGATACCCTCACCCAACAGGATTTTGTACATGGCAAAAGTCTTACTCATGGAATTCTCCTATGCAAACCTATTCATTCGAAAGCTTGGTGGAACAAATGCTAACAAAATTGATCATAGGACAGGCTCAGATGAATTCTTAAACGAGCAGAAGGATTGATATTAACACAAGCATTCTAGATAAGTTGAGGAAAGATGTATCTCATATTTTATCTTTACTAATTGAATTGTACCCTGATCTTTTTGCAGATATGGAGGGGCATGACATGAGTGAAGTAAATGACATTACCACAAGGGGAGGTAAGGTAGATCAATCGCCACAAATGTCGGAATCTAATTCAGTGCCTAATTCACAGGTGGTGGAACCGGAAATTGAGCTACCTGCAACCCATTCAGAATTGTCACAGGAAAAGATAACCGAACCCAAAGAACGGAAACCAAGACAGACACAACCAAAAGTACCTTTTCTAGTAAGGCTAAGAAAAGAAAAAAGAAGAAGCCCAGTACAGTAATTTCCTTGAACTGATTCGGCAAGTCAAAATTAATGTACCTTTGGTCGATTTGATTGCAAGAATGCCGAATTATGCAAGATTCGTCAAGCAGTTGGTAGCAAATAAATCCAACATGGAAACTGCAGTGCTAAATGAAGAATGTTCAGCAATCCTGAATAATATTCCTCGAAAGAAAGGAAACCCAGGGAGTTTTACTATTCCTTTCTATTTTGGTGAAAGAATACTTTTTGATGCTTTGGCAGACTTAGGAGCTAGCATAAAATTGATGCCTTTATCATTTTACCAAGAGCTAGGACCAGGGGATTTAACAGATACACGAATGACCATTCAACTGGTAGACAAATCTATCAAATACCCCGTAGGAATAGCTGAGGATGTCCCAATACAAGTTGACAAATTTGTCTTTCTAGCCGACTTTGTTGTCCTAGAAATGAAAAGAGATATTAAGGTACCTCTAATTCTTGGACGTCCATTCTTAAATACTGCAGACGCAGTAATTCATGTTGCTAGAAAACAACTTAGTCTAGGGATAAATGATGAAAGAGTCAGGTTCTCTATGGATAAAGCCATGAGTCATGCTATAATCTACCGATGATATAGATTATACAAAAGATTATGATCCTCACATTGAAGCTGAAATTAATGATTTTGTTTTTGGAACAGGTAAAGATCAAGAAATCTTCTTGATGAGTTACACAAATCCAGAAGAGGACATCAAAGAATTAGAAGAACTTCTGAACAAAGGATCAGAAGCTCCTAAGGAATTCAAGGAAATCAAAAGAGAAGACGATGCTAAAATAAAGACCTCATTAGAAGAACCGTCGAAACTGGAACTGAAGGAACTTCCAGGTCATCTCGAGTATCAGTTCATTGAAGGTAAGGATTCATTACCCATGGTAATTTCCTCACTCTTAAAGCCTGACGTAAAAGAAAAGCTCCTTGGAGTACTTAAAAAGCATAAAAAGGCTTTAGCTTGGAAAACCACTGACATACCAGGGATAAGCCCTTCCTTTTGTAGACATAAGATTTTAATGGAAGAATATTTTAAACCAAGTGTTCAAAAGCAAATATGGCTAAACCCAAATATACAAGAGGTTGTCAAGAAAGAATTGATTAAATTACTTGAGGCATGGATTATTTATCCTATCTCAGATAGTCCATGTGTAAGCCCTGTACAAGTAGTTCCCAAAAAAGGGGGGATGATCGTTGTTACCAATGATAATAATGAGTTAGTTCCGACTCGAACAGTTACCGGGTGGAGAGTTTGTATAGACAATAGAAAGTTAAAAAAATGCCACCCATAAAGCTCATTTTCCGCTACCATTGATAGATCGCTAGAAAGATTGGTGGGAAATAAATTTTACTACTTTTTAGATGGCTTCTCGGGATATTTTCAAATCCCAATAGATCCAGAGAATCAGGAGAAGACCACCTTCACCTGCCCCTTTGGGACCTTTGCCTATAGGAGAATGCCTTTCGGCTTGTGCAATGCACTCGCCACTTTTCAAAGGTGCATGATAGCCATTTTCAGGATATGATAGAGAACTCTATGGAAGTATTTATGGATGATTTTTCTGTGTTCGGTAACTCTTTTTGATACATGTCTGAATAACTTAGGAATCGAATCTTGTTCTCAATTGGGAAAAGTGTCACTTTATGGTAAGAGAAGGTATAGTCCTTGGTCATAAAATCTCAAGAGTTGGATTGGAGGTAGATAAAGCCAAAATTGATACTATCGCAAAACTACCTCCTCCTTCCAACATCAAGGGAATAAGAAGTTTTTTAGGACATGTCGGGTTTTATAGAAGGTTTATCAAAGATTTTTCAAAAATATCCCGACCTCTAACTAAACTTCTTGAAAAATGCAGCTTTCATCTTTGATGAAAACTATGTCAAGGCTTTTGACCTTCTCAAACACCAGCTCACTAACGCACCATAATAGTTCCCCCTGATTGGAGCCAACCATTTGAGCTTATGTGCAATGCTAGTGACTATGCTTTAGGAGCAGTTTTGGGAACGAATCAATAACCATTTCCAACCTATTAGTTATGCTAGTCGAACCTTGAACAGTACACAAGAAAACTATACCACCACCGAAAAAGAACTTTTGGCATTGAGTGTTTTCTTTCGATAAATTCCGCTCCTATCAGGTTTTGTCCAACACCATAGTGTACACCGACCATTTAGCCTTGAAATATCTTTTCGCCAAACAAGACGCGAAACCACGTCTTATTCGATGGATCCTCTTACTTCAAAAGTTTGACATCGAGGTGAGAGATAAAAAGGGTGCTGAGAATCTTGCGACTGATCGCTTGTCACGATTAGAGGACCCAACATTGCAAGAATGCGATGAAAGAGCTATCCAAGACAAGTTCCCAGATGAATCCCTTAAAGAAAAAAAGACAATAGGAAAGGAGAAAATTCCTGGTTTACAGATTTTGCTAACTACCTAGCTTCAGGTATTTTAGTTAAAGGAATGACTCACCAACAAAAAGGTAAATTCCTTTCTGATGTCAAGCACTATTACTGGGAAAACCTTTCTTGTTCAGAATTGGGCCCTGATCGAATACCCAGACGATGTGTTTCGGGTATAGATGATTGGGATATTCTTGATGATTGTCATAGGGGCCCCACATGTGGTCACTACGGTGAAAATTTCACGGCTCGAAAAGTCCTTGATTCAGGATTTTATTGGCCAATCATTTTCAAGGATGCCCATGCACTGATCAAATCATGTGACGCATGCCAAAGATACAGGTATGTAATGTTTGAAAATAACACATTATTATGGCCTTGGGACTATTTTGTTATATTTATTGTATATAAGGTACATTTATATTGTGTACCATGCCATGATGACATATCAGGTCCTTGGATTTATTTTTTGTAATATGATGGATATGACAATTGTTCATAATTTAAGGGACTATAATTGTGTGGTTTTAATTCTTTTCCATAATGTGTAACTGATGAATTTAATACATAAATGAATGAACAATCAAGAGGAAAGTTGAAAAACCTTTAAGTTATGCTCTTCCTCCGTATAAAACACCACGATTGTATAATCCATCTCTCCATCAGAAAATCATCGAGGCACCATTACGTTAAGATAAGGAATAAAAAACATGGCATCATCTTCCTCAAACATAACACTCCCAAGTAAGTACCACTGACTTCTTGTGAGTTTTGTGTTAATGATCTTTGGTTCCTGCCAGTAATTTTAATATGTGGTATCAGAGCCAAGGTGAAAACACTATCTTTTTGCATCTAACATATTTATTCTAATCATCAAAATAGCAATTTTATTAGACGAAGTGAAATGTTAATTTGAGTCCTTGAAACAGTGTTTTGGATTCTTCTTGTGATGTATATATAGGGGCAGGTTCAAATGTGAACCAGTTTTTGGTTATGAACGTGAGGACAGCCGAGAGCGCGACACGTGGCGAAGACTAGTCAATAAAGGCGGCTTTGGGTGTTGTCCCCCACCCCTTTAATTCAATGCCCTCCCATGAATCGCTCCTAGTCATCCGCCGTGGACCTGACATGGCGCCTAGTCATCCGTCACGTGTCGCGCTCTCAGCTGTCCTCACGTTCACAACCAAAAAGTGGTTCACATTTGAACCTGTCCCTATATATATATTCATTAGATATAGTGAAGCATGATTTTGTCTAATAAAATTTGCAGAGTAATCATTGGTTATACCACCCATGTATTTGCATAAAAAATAGTAAATTATTATCCCTATATAAAACCTTCACCACATTAGTGAGTTTTGTCTTTTTGAAGAATGAAGTCATAACTTTTAGCCAAAAATAGATGTTACTTGCTTTTAGTAGTGATATGTGTCATTCAACTTTTATTACTCTTGAATGATTCATCCTTGGAAATTACACTTCAAATTACAAAATCCTTTCCAATGTGATGTTAGAAAGTTTTGTATTCTTTATTTATTTTATTTCCATGCTTTATGTGGCTCAACTTGTGAATTGTCTTATATTGGTTTTTGCAATTATTAAACTGTCCTTGCTCGTGAAAACCAAGGATATAAAGAAATTCACATATATTGTTGACTATTGTACATGCATTTACGAAATGATGTATCTTAATGTTTTTATTTTATTTTATAACAATGTATTTCTCAATTATTTCCATGTAAACCTTCTTGGTGTTTATTTATTTATCGAATATCATAGTTGTCTTAATTACCTCAAATTGTCAAAATGCTATAAAGTGTTGAATTCGTCTATATATATTCATAATATTGTATATATAAGACTAGCTAAAGATATGTAAATACTATTCAACTTTGAATAATGATAAGTGGTTATTTTGATATCAAATATAAGTAACTGGACCAAAGAAAGGTTACTTGATTTTGAAATTGAGATTTATTCAACACCAC